>JAGDQP010004922.1:12367-81831 GCA_022664845.1 Lepisma saccharinum | reverse complement strand
TGTTTTGTGTTGAATGTAGTCCTGTTATTAAATGTATAATATTCTCTTAGTAAAACATGTTTTCATGGTATTAAACACCCAGCCTTGTAGTCCACCCGGTAACGACATAGACACTTCTGATCGGCATTTTGTTTACTCATCTATCCTTACTGGGTGTTCCACTGTTTCCTCAGTTTCTCAAGGCGAATACCTGGATAGATTCTTAAGAAAGTTCCTGGCCGATACCTTGTCGATCATCTACCAAACCCACAGTCTCAGGCTGAGTCAAAGCGGGAAAGAATATAATCTTCGTTTTTCCCTCATCCAAGCTACATGGCCAGTCGTCGCGATTTCATTATTTTTACAACATCTGGTGAATCGTACAGTTCGTGGAGTTCTTCAGTATGCCGTCTCCTTAACTCTCCAGTCATCTCGTCCCCTGTCGGTCCGTATATATTTCTACAAACCTTATTTTCAAACACACGTAATTTACGTTCATCTCCTAGGCTCGTACTCCAACTTTCGCAACCGTAAAGTATTATCGGCAGAATAACCATTCTCAATATTTTCAAGTTCAATTTCCTTGATATTAATCGCGATGTTAAACGTTTTTGGACTGAATAGAAACATACTTCCCCGATAATAAGCGACTTTTTTATTTCTTCCGTGATCCCATTGTTTCTTGTTACGTATGCTGATAAATATTTTAATTTGTTTATTTTCTCTAAGAGCTCATCCCTAATTCTTATGTTTTTATTTCCTTTATTCCCTGTGTTTCGGCTTGTTATCATGTATTTTGTTTGATACATGTTTACCTTTAGACCTATCACAACGCACTCTTCTACTAACAAGGAACGCTACCTAAGTGTAACACTCCGATTTTGATAAATTTTGGCATATAGATAATACAGATGAAATAAACGAATACGGTTTTTTTTTGTTTCAGCGGAAAAACGGTTTTAGTGGGTACAAGCCCCCACCCAAAATTGTGAAAGTGGCCTACCCAAAGACGAGAAGAAGTGAACTGAAGTGAATGAATTTGTACACAGAGATGGTAGACATGAAATGAGGGAATACATGTTTCGTATTTTCCTGGAAACAACGGGTGGGTGGGGCATAGACCCCTCCAAACATTTGATCACGAATTATCAAAAGTGCTAATAAAAGTACTCATAAAAGTATTGTACGTCAAAACTGCCAAAAGGACATGAAGAATTGCAACGAAACTGTGTGTACGGACAATACGCAAGTAAAGCGAATACGTGTTTTTGATTTTGTGCGCAAAAGCAATGTGGGGCCCCCACTCCCAAACATTTTGTACGCAAAAGAGCCCCACTCCCAAAAATGTAAAATGCAACGCTACGAGCGCAGAAGGAAGTGTACCGAAAGTAATGAAATTGTGCACAGATATACTAGACATAAAATAAGGGAATACGTATTTCGTATTTTCCTGGAAACAACGGTGGGTGGGGGACAGACCCCTCCAAACATTTGATCACAAAATATAAAAAGTGCTAATAAGTGTACGTCAAAAGTGCCGAGAGGACATGGAGAATTGAAACGAAACTGTGTGTAGGGACAATACGCACAACAGAAGGGAACAGGTGTTATTTACTTTGTGCGAAAAAAAAAGTGTTTTGCTTCCCTCCAAAAAAGGTACATATTACGGCAGGAGCGCAGAAAAGAGTGGACCGAAGCGAATAATCATACATATAAATGTGTAGGAGCCGAGAAATATTGCAATTTATATATCTCATTTTGTGAATACAATCTCTATCACGACGTCTTCTTTACTTTCTAATTCTAGTAAGTGAACTTCTACTAGAAGTAGAAGTTCACTTCTACTAAGCCTAATTCTAGTACTTCTACACTCTTCAAACATTGAATGTTCAACATGTTTGATCTTTGAAGAGTTACTTACCTCTCCAAAACAGGCGAAGACACACAGTAACACGTATTTCCTTCTTTCAAGCCATCTATGCATTGGCAGACTTTAACTATTTTCACACTAGCCGTTTCCTATCTACAGTGTTTTTGAAAGTAATATTTCGGGAGAGGGGCGTTCACTCCCTTACAATGTTTTTCCGCATAAACAAACCAACCCGGTGTCGATTTATTTTCTGTCCACTGTTACTGTCCTAAATTTGTAGCAAATCGGAGGGGACACTTGGGAAACACCTATTGCCTTCTTCTATATATACAATATATATGCACATTTTCATTCGCTTCAGTCCACTCTTCCTGTGCTAATGTTTACCTTTCTTCGGATGGGGGCCTTGTCCCAACACTGTTTTTCCGCACAAACTAAACAGCACGTGTTCGCTTCTGTTGTGCTTATTGTCCCTACGCAGAGTTTCGTTGCAATTCTCTATGTTTTTCGGCACTTTTGACGTACAATTATTAGCACTTTTGATATTTCGTGATCAAATGTTTAGAGGGGTCTGTACCCCACTCATCCCTTGTTTCCAGGAAAATACGAAACACGTATTCCCTCATTTTACGTCTACCATCTCTGTGCACATTTTCATTCTTTTGTGTCTACCTCTTCTCGCCTTTCAGTCGGGCACTTTTACAATATTTGGGTGGGGGTCTTTGCGCCCTAAAACAGTGGTTTACCGTAGAAACAAAAAAAACATGTATCTGTTTATTTCATATGAAGTATCTGCCGGCAAAATTTGATGAAAATCGGAGTGTTACACTTGGGTAGTGTTCCTTGTAAGACATCGCTGTTGTTTTGCAGTGCATCTATATCGTCCCGTATTAAATCTACTTCATCCGCGTACACGAACAGCTGATTCAATCAATTCAATGATAGTCCCTTTTTGTCCCCTTTAATTATTAAATTAACCTATTTTAACGCAAAGTTAAACACTTTTAACATCGCATTTTTGTAATTCGGAACTATTAGTGGGTGTTTCAATTTCTTCGGGAGCTCCCCTTTCTCCAAATAAAACATATCAAATTATGTAGTTCCTTGATTACTGCCGTTCCTCCTGTTTTAATTAAATCGGCTGGAATATTGTTTATTCCTGGTGATTTGAATTTTTTCAAATTCTTTACCGACATTTCAATCTCAATGTTGCTAGGTTCAGGAATCTACGGTTCTGCAGTTTAGATTTAAAACTCCTCTGTTCCCCGTTGTGTGCATTAACAACTTTGTAGAAATAAATTTTCCGTACATCGACAATTTTAGTCGGAGATCTTCTGAAGATCTCCACGTTCATTTCTAATCATTCCCAACCTCGATTGGTAACTTTTTTTAACGAGTTTACCCCTTTGAATAAATCTCGTATGTTATTTGTCTTCCTGTTTTCCTCTATCTACTGCTTCTTCTGCCTTAGATATTCTCACTTTTTGTTTTTGAACTCAAGGTGTTTCGGTTCGCGTTACTGTAGTGGTTGGTAATTGCTTCGCTGTTATTATTTAGCCATCGTTGCGTTGCTTGTTTTGGTCCCTCATGAACCTTAAGGCATTCTTCATCAAATCAAGGTTTCTTTTTCTGTTGTTTCTTCTCACCTACACGTTCCTTCGCTGCTTTCTTAATTGTTTCACGAATTGCTTCCCACATCTTACTTACATCAATTTCATTATTTATATCATCATTATTATTACTCGAGTTGGCTAGGATTTTTGAACATATTTGAGAGTTCGAGTTGGTAATCTACTTTCAAGCTCGGGTTATTGAATCATTCCGCTTGGAATTTCAGTTGTTTTGACCCTTTGGTCTCTTTGTTTGTGATGCATAACTTTCCCTTATTTTTGTGATTACTAACTGATGGTCGGTGTCACTTTCCGCTCGCCTCTACGATCTAACATCCATTATGTTGGAGTGTCTTAGTCTGTCTACTAATACGTAATCGATCTGCTTGAGAGTTTTGCCGTCCGGAGATACCCATGTGTATTGGCGTATGTCCTTGTATTGAGAGTACGTGTTCTTTACCAGTAGGTTTTTCGAAATCGCGAAAGTTATCAGTCTTCCTCCATTGTTGTTGGTCTTTTCGTGAAGGCTGTATTTGCCTATAATATGTCTATATTTTGCTTCCCTCCATACATTTGCATTGAAATCACCCTACACAATTTTCGAATTATACTTCGGCATTCGGTCAAGCAGCCTTTCTAGCTCATCGTAGAATATATATATATATATATATATATATATATATATATATATATATATAATTCTGAACTGTCTGAAGGATACTGTTCTTAATGACGAATCCTGTTCCAAAATAATGAGACTGTGTTCCACCGTAGTAGAAAGTACACTTGCCCTGTGGGATGCTATCTTGACCCTCCCCCACACCGAACTTTTTCTAAACCTAAGATATCTAGCTCATTCTTCTCGGTCTCGCGTACCGCCACCTAAAGAGCGCCCACTTGGTATAAAGTACGTACGTTCTACGTTCATATTCCACTGTATTTCTTAATCCTGTTCTTGGGGCCCCTGAAGCAGTCCCCGCCCGGAGATCCGATTAAGGGACTAGTTTACCCCTGGAATAATTTACCCCGGGAGAATCCATGGACCATCTATTACTATTTCTTGACATGTTTTAGCGCTGTTGAGTTGTCAGCTCTACGACCTCACAGTAAAGGTAGACATTCACGATGTCTTCCTATGGCCATCTCTGAGCCTTTCGGATGTCATTCATCTTCAGCCTCAGAGTGGTAACGGTGATGCTGATTCCCCTTACCATGATAGTTTTGTTCGCGGTTATTTTCCCTTTGTAGATCCCTCTATTAACTGCAAGGCAGCAGTACAGGTTTCGGCCCGTCTGGAATATTTCCGATACCCAACATTTCTGGTCAACATTCCCTTATCCGCCACCAGAGCAAGCGCCTGGCGGGAGGCCAGAAACTCCAACCCGGAATTGCCATACGCAAAAAAATATTAATTCTGCCTAACTCAAAAAATGCGAAGCAGGCTATTTCAGCTTCCAATTATAAATTATTCAACACACCGCCAATATTACTAACTTTATTTAACTCAAACTAAAAGCGAAAGAACCTGTTTTTTACTATATATAATACTGACTGAGATATTAAGAGAGACAGTCAAGGAAATAGCCAGAAAGGAAACACAAGACCAAATCTCAGAAGAAACTAAACTTTTGATGAAGAAAAGAAAGGAAAGAAGAGGCAAATCAGATAAAGAGGATTGAGTACATAGAACTAAATCAAACAATAAGGAAGAAATTAAGATAAGATCTACGAAGATATAACGAAAACTTTGATAGAAGAAAAGGTATATATGCTATGTATAAGCTAGGATCTGTTTAGGTCAGCCCAATTGGTTTTTAGAAAGCTTACTAATGTTATAAATTGAATTATTATGATTATTTATTTGTTTTGAGCTTTATTATATACATGTTTATACTACGTTAAAATAAATAATTAAATTGTTTCAATCGAAACTGCTTTATAATAGAGTTCACTTGGTAATGCTTACGGTAGTTGTGTAGGATGTGAACCAGAGATCTCACAGCGATAAATTTTACAAGTTTGTAGTAATTAGTGAATGAAAGGTAATTTATTGTACATTGAATTTTAAATGCAACGAACCTCGTTATTATTTTACTAAAGCAAACTATAAGGCTTTAAGATTCTTGTATATTTTAGTGAATTATGATGTTATAATTATTAAACGACTATGTTATAATCTGTACCAAGGATGTTAAAAGGCTATAGTCGGTACTTGTAGACACATACATGTCTTCTGATTAAAGTTCTTAAATGAATATTATTTGCCTTTATGTTGAAGTTTATTTCTTTTCTAAGGTGAAACACCTGAGGCTGAAGAAAATTATCGTTGGGTTTCGCCCCACCACAGTGCATAAGCCGTGGTCTATTTAAACTTGGGTATCTCAACGTTCATGCCGCAACATTGTGCTTGGAAGTTCGAAAGGTACCCACATCCCTGAGAGAGAGAGTCGTGAATAAAGCTTAGCCGAAGCTCGTTGTTGAAAGTTAAATTATTTATTGTTTTATATAGTTGAACTAACGCCTAGATAGAGGGTTATTTCAAATATAATCGAGGAAAACAAGAGCCTGAAGAAAACCAAACATGAGCTCATGATAGGGAAACAGCAAATAATTGCAGTTAAGAGACCGGACGAGACCGTAACACGAAATAAGAAGTAAATTATAAAAACATTTGAAAATTCCTACAGAGAATTGTACAACTCCGAAGAAGAGCTAGGTAATGAAGACTCAGAAGAAAATGATGCAGATGTCCCAGATGCAATGAAAGAAGAAGTGGATAAAGTAGTTCGAGCGAGGAAAAAGAGAAAACGATCAGGAGAAAATGGACTGATAGCAGAGATGTTTAAATGGTGAAAAGATGAAACAGGAACTTGCGAAATTATTCTCAATATGCCTGATGGAGAGATAAATTCCCTCAAGTTGAAATAATGGTGTTATAATTTTGTTGTACAAAAAGCGACAAAAAAAAGCTCGTGGAAAACTACAGACCAATTAGTATACTGTCAGTTCTATACAGAATGTCCATAAAAGTTATTTTGAATCGTATTGAACGGGACTTTGATTTTAACCAGGGAAGTGAACATGCCGGATTTCATCGTGGATTTAGCACAATGAACTACACACACACATGGGATGAAGTTATGGAAAGTACTAATGAATATGAACTTCCACTATGTTTGGGATTCATAGATTATGAAAAAGCTTTCGATTCGGTCTCTTTGTCAGCAGTACTTAAATCACTTGAACATAAAGGCATCGAAAATGCATCAATCAAGCTACTGCAGTACATTTATTCGACTGACACATCTGTCATTAGAGTACATCATAAAAGTGAAACATTTAAAGTTGGAAAGGGGGTGAGGCAAGGAGATTCAATTTCTCCATACTGTGTTCTGTTGTTCTGGAGAGAGTGTTCCAAAATTTAAACTGGGATGAAGTTGGAATTAAAATTAATGGCGAATACCTTCATCACCTAGGGTTCACTGATATAGTAGTGTTTGCTTCAAGTGCAGGACAGCTAAAAACTAGAATGGACGAAACGAGTAATGAGAGTTCAAAATACGACTTAAAATGAATTTAAGTAAAATAAAATAAATATACAATCAACATGCTGCAAAGAGGGAAGTAAAGATTAGCAGAGAGACAATAGGCATAGTTGATGAGTCTGTTACACCTAGGCCATTTCAAAAGATCGTATGCCAAGTTGACTGATGAAATAAATAAAATATGTAAAATGGCGTGGAGTTCGTTTGAAACAGTGTATTTTATTTTCAAAAGCAAACTTCCAATGTATGTGAAGCGTAAAGTTTATAACCAATCTGTTCTAAATGTGATGATGTACGGCTGTGAAACTTAAAGATTGGGAGTCACACAAGGAGCAATGGAGAGAGACATGCTAGGAACAACGAGGAGATGCAGGAAGACAAATAAATGGACTCGCACACAAACAAAAGGTAGACTATGTAATCAAGACTGCGAAGAAGATGAAGTGGAAATGAGCAGGTCACATAGCGAGACGAACAGATGGAAGTTGTACGACAAATGTACTACATTGGATTCCTAGAGAAAAGAAACGACTGAGACAATGCCCAAATGCAAGATTGGTAGATGAAATCAAGCGTTTTTTAAGGAGGTACTTGGATATGAGGATAGCGGCAGACCGAGATATGTGGAAAGAAAAGGGTGAGGCCTTCTTCCGGCAGTGGATAGAAAACGACTGAATATGATACATATACATATATATATATATATATATATATATAAAGAGATAAAATGATGCAACCTCACGCTATGTGAGGTATCAATTCAACGTTTCTTAAGGGCTTAATCGTTTTAAAATCTAAAATCACGAAGTAACTCTTATATGTACATGATTTTTTTTTAAATGTAGTGCTATTCCACTCCAATGGAGAAAACATGTTAACTAATATTTTGACTTAGGAAAGATGGTAAGTTATGTTTTTTTTTTTAAATTATATACATATATATAGGTCAGCTCGTAACCAGGTAGACGTAGTTTAATGGAAGCTGGAAAAAATAGTCTCACCCTTGACCAGTGGAGTAAAACGCGTTCTCCATAAGCAACAAACCGTTGGCGATTTCAAACAGTTGCCTACTCATGATAGACTGCCGCCAACGGTGTTTTATTTACTTCGTATTTGTAGTGGTTGGCCACTCTATTCAACCATGTCGGCTTAGAATTGGCAAATGCTGTTGAGATATGTTGAAAAATGTGAATTTTGCGTTAGTTTTAGCAACCCTATTATCAACATTTACGATTCAGACGTACTCTATATTCTTCGTCATGCAAAATTACAAAAACCCTCGCTTATGTGAGTTGACGTTGTATTTTCTAACATACTCTATATCTTTGTTTAAAATTACAAAGTTGTGCAAAGTTTTGTTGATATATGTTGAAAAGTGCGGATTTACGTAATGTGTAGAACCCGCGTATATTCAGGACAAAATGGTGTTTTTGACAATACTCTATCCCATTTCAAAAGTGGAAGCCTTTAAAGCTTTTGTTATATAATCAAATGTTATTGTTTAGTGGTCTGGTAACACTGAACTTCCTTAAAACTGTTACATGAATGTAAAGACAAACATATGATGTGATTGATTTCGACCAGGAACTCAGCTCGAACAGTTCCAGGGTTCGAAATGTTTTCATGCTCGCGAAATTTATTCTTGCTCCAAGTTGCTCGAAGTTGATATATTCTTGCTCTCCTAGCCCGCTGGTTGTACAACTCTATGAGTCCATGGTGAAACAAGTATACAAATTATGATATTTGAAATGAAACATGAGCATCTGCTGGAGGTTGTATTGGATCAAATACATCACATAAGATATAGCTGAAGTGTTGATCCTGGGTAGGACGGTATTGTAAATTTCGGATGCGTTTGTAAAATAACACTCCAAGCATTGTTTACTGATTTTAAACACATTTTTCAAATTAAAAAAAAAATTGAAGCATATTTAAAGTTTTCGTAGCTGACACAAGAAAAAAATTATCCATAATGCACCATCTGAAAGAAAGTAAATCATAATATATTGAAAACAAATAATAATTCTTAATAAATTATAATCACTTGAGCAAAAATATAAAACAAAATCATGAGTCTCTGCTCATTACAAAAGACAAACAAAAATAACCGCCTATGTGGATGGCATTAGTAAAGTAAAAGATGCGTACAAGGGGGTCAAATAAATATATTATATGGTATTTAATATAACGTTTGTTAAGTTAGCATCCATATGTAGTAATTATTGCATCAACATTCCTAAAACGTTATATCCAGAGACTCTCAAATACAAGGAAGTGTGTAATTAGGAAATTTACTATATCGAAGTACAACTGAATGAGACAACGTCAGATATGATTTAAGTATCTTGCAGCTTTAAATTAAATACATCTTTTCCCTCCGAAAAACGTCTAAATTTCAATAAAAGCTAGAACAAAAGAGTATTCTGTACAGCATTAATTCTTTGAATTGTCTATTTACATTTCTATTTTTACTATAATAGGCCATCAAACTGCCATCGAACATGTTAATCATTGCATTCCTGAAACACCTAGTGTTTTTTTTGTCTTTTTTTTTTTTTTTGAAATTACGAGATATCAGTTTCAATATTTGTCTGGAATGTCAAATGCGAGGTTTCAATATGTTTGAAAAGGTATAATGTACTATCGGTATGAAATGGTATGTCGACATTTCGACGTTCTAAGGTCATATTTAGAATATATTTAGTAAAACTTACAATAGTGTAGTCGACATTTCAAGAACTTAGAATATAATGTTTATCTATAATAATTACTTTATACTATTAGTGAAGAGGGTTTAGCTGTTAGGAGCATTACTATTTGATATTCTACCTTATAAGTGATAATTTGGACCAGTAGCAGTTCAAGTCGCAAATAAAAAAAATCTCTCATGTAATGTTCTTAAAAGATTAGAAATTCTATACTACTGCACGCGATCAGGATTTTTATATATTATTATTTTGACGTAATATATGACGTAATAGAACGGAGCCGATTGAAAATGATTTTGGGCATCAAGTTAAAAATAATTAATCAGCTTGTTTAAGAAAATTATTTGCTTAATATTCTAATATTAAAAATTTTAATATTCTAATACTATAAAATATTCTAATATTCTAATGCTAAAATTATTCTAATATTAAGTAAGAATATGGAGCATTGACTAAATTCAATTATTATTATTTTAGAACCATCTTAAACAATAAGAGGCATAACGAATTTTTAGGTATGTGTGGCTATTATTAAAGGCATTACAAATGAAATATACAGAAAAAGAAAGAGAATGTGGCAGGAAAATGTATTTTCGTAGGACTCATCTTAAAGTGTAACTCTACCGTGTACTTCCATGTATTTAATATTATTAAAACCACTATAACTTTTGTATTGTTAACGATTTTAACATTTCTAGAAGTTAGCTGTATTGTAGTACTTGTTACAAATGGAAAGTCCCTATCTTTATTTTTTAAAATATTAATTTCCTTCTTCTCTCCTATAGTCTTCAAATGAACGTCCACCTAAAACATTCAGATTTTGATAATTGAAGCGATCTATGGGAAAATGACACAAAACGCTATGTTCCAGCACTGTTTATGTGCCTTTTTCCATAGACCGCTTCAGTTTAGAAACAGAAATGGGCTAGACAAATCGATAGAATAACATAATAGGTTAGCTTTCATTCAATTATTGACAGTGAGTAGTTCATGTCGTGTGCAACTGTCACGTTTTTCAGCTTCTTCTTCTACAGTTATAGAGTTAATGTTGTGTATATTATATTCCATTATTTTACAAGAGAGTAATGAAATATCTTTCCACTTTTGAATTTAGAATTATATGTGGTTATGTCCGTTTACAAAGGCAACATCTTAAATCTAAAAAAAATGTTCATGTATGATATTGTCAGATTATACATAAGCGTTGCTTTTGAATTGCTGATTTTTATTGATATGATAATAAAGAACAAATATTATAAACGAGAAAAACACACTTTTTTCTTAAATATTGTATACAAATTGCTATCCTAGTAGTTCAGTTATCCAGTTGATGTTACTACCACCTCTATTATTACATTAATTATCACATCATTTACGAGAAGTAACTTCTAAACTATTGAGGTTGATATTCATTTTACATTCAGACTGGTTATTAATAAGCTGTTGCTCATGGAATAGAAAGGTCAGTGAATGAGATATTAAAACAGAAACTTTCAAAGAGAAACAACTTTATTTCGCTATAAATTTATATTTTCAGCGAGTTCATCTAATTGTAATTAAACATTCCAGAAGAGTGGATCGAGTTATTGTCAACTGAACTTCCTTCTCAACCTTATAATCAAACTGACTTTTTTTTAAAACACGGAAGCAATAATTGTGAATAAGCGCAATTTATTGTGAATAATATCTATATATGAACATGTAGTTGCAAAAATTATCCCAACAAACCTACCTCATGTCATTCGATAACTGACATGAAAATAAGAAAATATAATACAGACCATCCAGGATGCACACATGCTTCGTTTCAGCACTATAGTAGATCTTTGCAGGGACTTTTTTCGATCTAATTAAGTTTATTTCTATTTTTTCTCGGTAATAAAGCCACGAAATGGAGCCTATTTTGTAGTGAAATCTACAGTTTTCTTCTTACCGTGGAATAGGTATGGTCAGTAGTATTACGTATTCTACGTGCCTCTGCTATGACATTTCAATGTAGTTTCCTGAAGCTAAATAGTTCATCGTGCACATAATTTATGATTGTTCTCGTTCTTTTTAGGCTCATTGCGATATCGTTACCATGATGAGCCCAAATTCCATCTGTTATCACATTGCGTAGTTGTTGGAGTGATTCTGGTGATGATTGTCCGCCCTCTTCAAGAGTTGCATCTTGCCCAAATACGTTCAAACATTCATTGAGAACAATTAGACGACAACATAACAAATAAACTTCGCAACTAAACATACATAAAGAAATAGCACGGCAAAAGCAAGTTGAATCTCATCTATTTTTTTCACTGGTTCTAATGTCAACAATTCAGATTGTTCGTCGCGGTCTAGTCCATTCTATTTGCTTAGTTCTGCAAATATTTCTTGAAAATCAGCACCTATTGAGTGGAGGAACTGGTTAAATTTACATGCAGGATCTTTTCGTAAAGCATCGACTATTTCTTGCATATCTCTTCTGTTTCCAAACATAACTTTATTCAGTTCATTAATCACATTCGTACTTGTCTCCATAAATTTTCTTTGTAAAAGTTCTATTACATTCTTACTTTTACCTAAAAGATGCGTTTCACGTTTGGTTTCTTTATCCGTTCGCTTTGTTTTCCTGTATCGTTCGGAATAATTATTCGCCCTTGCGATGTACGTTGTTTTGCAATATGTGTCTCTCTACCGTTCACGAGTTTCCGTTCTCTTTTCGCTGTTTGTGCAAGTTTTTTGCATTAGTTTTGTGAGAGAAAGATGATTAAACTCAAAGAGCCTCATCATGTTAGATCATTTTGGTGAATCTTGATTTGGTCCATGGTATAACCATTGCACATCAGAAAGAAATTGTTTCATTGAAAGTGAAACTTTCTTATTATTACTGTCTCGGAAAAAATATTCTCCGGTACATCTAATCACAGATTTCAAGCAAAATGGGATCGAGATTGACAGATTTAATGCTTTTCCTCATTGAATTCCACATTGATTCTACATTGTTCGTATGTATTTCTGGTCTTTTTGGGATTAACAAACATCTCAACCGAAGTTCAAAACTATCTATAATATTTTAGTGTCTGGCACCGGTTGACACAAGGAAGGGGAGAATATGATAAATCTTCATCTATAATCTCCTCCGGAGTTGCAACTGAGCGGACGTACTGACGAGGGATAAAATATAATTTCAGTTTAGCTGCATGTTCACCTTTCTAGTTTTCTAAATAATAATAATAATGTCCTTGATATTTATGTAGTTAAATTATTAATTTATATTTTGTTATGTGCTTAACATGAGAAAATGTTTTTTTAAAATTTCAAAATATATGTTTACAATGAACAAAAACTATCAATTTAACAAATAAATTGGTCAAACTATTATATGACATACGACACTTAGCGTTTTATGAAAGACATTGCAATTAGTTGTTCATTTTCATATGCTCTTAGGTGAGAAAAGCTGAAAATACATCACATTTGGTAGCTTCAGAACATAAGCCCACTGCAAGTAATGTTTTGTTGTGTCAGCATATCATCATTATCAGTGGTTTGCTTTAGTGGCATGCATTTAATTAATTTAGAAAAATATTTAATTAAATATTTCCGGACACTAATTAAAATAAGCCAGACCTTGTCTAGCAATCATCTGGTTAAGGTCTCTGATTTATAATCCGTTTTGAGTAAACACGCGGTTTCGAGTTCTTTTTCCGGCATCATATATTGTTATATGCTCTAAAGTTAGTATTCCTGAACTAGGTGCTAATTTAGTCTAGATAAAGCAGCACGCTTATATTGATCACGATGTTATCAGAAGCTTTTTTTCATATTGTACGTCATAATTACTTATGGTATGATCTTACCGTATGGCAGGCCCGTAGCTAGTCGAAAACCTTATGGAAGCTGGGCAAAATGTAGAGAGTGCTAGTTTATATATCAATCAGATTTCCTCTGCGCAATTATTTATAATTACATATGTGTGGTGCAGAACAAACAGGCTTAAATTGCATATACTTAAACGAACGTTTGCATTACTTTTATTCAGTAAAATAATGTTGTAAGGTTAGATGCCAGTGACTACATTTATCATTTGCACTTATACGGGAAGTCACCTTATTTGTACTTGTTTCTATCCACATTTACTCCAGAGAATATCTGGATATCTCTTACTTCATTTGGGGAATCTCTCGCGTATCCATTGAATAATTTTGGATTACGCATTATATAATAGAACACGTTTTAAGCCTTTTAGGGTACCATATCGCCTCAGGTCTACTGTTGACGCTATTAGACGGTAGGTACAATTTCGTGAGGTAGGTTTGTAGGTTTGATATATCGCACTACCTTGCAGCATATGTCGCACATTGCTTTCGTCGAAAAGGCATGATTACGGAAAATTTACAAAGAAACTGTAACATGAAACGGCTAGATATATTAGATCTGATATATAGACCTGTCACTAATCAACATCTTTTGAATGAACACGGCCATCATAGTTAAAGGAAATAACTTTTTTTATCTGATGAAGCGTATGGGTGAATATGTTACGGGCAAACTTATCACACCATTACTCAAAACTGATTTACATGGTTGACATTATTATTAAGATAGCTACAATTTCGAATCATCTACCTACTTTTCTTGTTTAATTGAGACAACAAGAGTACCCTCGGTTCCCATAATAGTATACAGTTTCTGTTCCGAAAACATAATCAACATGTGATTTGACTCAACCTACTTCTTACAGTCTTCTCATTGACGAATCGAAGCTTGCATCCTTGGAAATCAATCTGCACTTCATTTCACTTCCGAAACGGGACTATCTTTGGTCAATCATCGTATAGATATAGCTCTTGAAGTAATATGCCCTTCGTAAAACTAGCTCTGTCGTCGCTTGTAGTTGATCAAGACTCTGGAACAGGGCCATTGTTATGATTCATGGTCATAAAGGAAGAATATCCTTAAAGCTTAGTTATGCCCCAAAGCTACTACACGTAGTGGGACGTTCACTTGTAATGTAGAGTGCACTAACAATGATCCTTTCAGTGCTTTTCAGCGCCTTCCAGGACCAAAGCCAGGCTCTCCACTACGACTAACTCTAATGAATGTAAACGGAAGGCAACAAAAATATGTATTTAAACAGAGGACTAAAATATAAATAACACCTCTACCTCTAGGTGTTGTTCCCAACACTAACCATTTACACGGGGTTGTGCTATGTTCAGAATTGTTGTTACAACTGTTGGCTGTAAGGTGGTGCCAGTAGCAACTGATGGAATTACCTGCTACAATCCTGGTATATTTACTTGTGAATTAATGACAAACTGCTGGCCAGCTGATGTCAACACATTTACATTTTGATTTTCCTTCTTGAACTCTTCAATCATCTGTTTGAGCATTTCCCTCATTGCTAATTGCTCCATCCCTGGATTTGGTGAACAGATTCTTTCTTCTTGGAAGCGGGCCCCTTGCATCTGGGTACCCCAGATTCAGAGCTTGAGTACTTATTTCAGGAAGGGAGAAGCACATCTTTAACAGTAGTTATATCACAAACACGTACCTCTCACAGATCACTTCTAATATTGCCATCTTATTAGAATATTTCGGTCCTCCCAAAGACAATGGGATGCAACAATCTTCGTTTTTTCCCTATCGGAGCTACATGATCGGCCGATCTCAGCCGTCGTAATTTAATCATTCATACAATAACGGGCGAATCTTATGGTCTATATAGTGGGGGTACCCTAGATGAAAAGCCCCTGGGATTTGTCCTGTCCTCCCGGGCAGTAGTAATGCCACTCTAAAAGAATAAGTCATGTCCAATTACCAACACATTAACCAGTGTTGAGAGCTACTGAACTGCTTCACTGATTCCCGCCAAAAAACTAACAGCATATAGTTTCTGTTCCATACGGGAATTCTCATTTTGCTTCGTGGTGTCTTTTGAAGCAAGGTCTTTAATTTTACGTTACTATTGCAGAACCAATAGAGACGTTGATGTAGAAATTGCTATTAAGAAATACAAGAATTCCAAATCACCTGGAATAGACAAAATACCACCCGAATTAATCAAAGAATGAACAACAGTATTGGTCCACGAACTGCATAGTTTTGAAGGCTAGTTAACACATACAGTACCGGGCCCATCTCGTACGCCTGCCATGCCCCAACAGTGAAGTCTTAAAAAGAAACCAGTCCATTCGAAAGAAAAACCTATTCAGCCTTGTAACTGGTGTAGAAAGAGCACGTCATGGGTCGTGGTCATGGCATGGAGGAAGCATGGCAGGGGAACGGAATGGGCGCGGCACTCTTTGTGTGAATTAGCCTTGACTCTGCCATGGAGAAGATAGATACTTACTTAAGAAATAAGAAAGAAGCTAGATAATAGTTGCTTTTACGTAAATAATAATTAAGACTTAAAAATTACAGCGAAATTTAGATGCACTTAACATGTCACATAATGCTACGCAATATTCTGCTAACACAATAAAGCGTATACGTTGATGAAATAATTGGAAATCCCTAACCCAGATTTAGAAGAATAGATGTTTGTTAGACTAACGTTTCGGCTGAAGACTAATATTATGGATTAAAGAGGAATATAATGTAAACATATATTTATGATTTATTTACAAAGTAGTTGATGCTACAAATAATTAATGTCCTTATGCTAGTTGCATGTGCCTGTGACTATTATGAGTCTACAGTTTCTCCTACTATGATAATTAACCTATAGCCTTCCGCGATTGCACTTGAGAAGAGATCATCCAAAAGAACGTACTTGTGTGTCACAACCCACCCGTTATTATTTAGCTCACACGCTATTAATTAAGTGTTATATGTTACGAAAATGAGTTTAATGTAGATGCCTTACATAGTGTCATGATCAAAGATAGTATTAGACTATCTTATTTAATGAACCAATTCACTGTATACCCTAACGTAAATATTTAGATCATTAATATGAGCTCATTGAAGATTATACATAAAATACAAAATTTAGGACAAATAAATCCTATTTTTAAAAGTGAATTTATTAGATTGAAATGATTCTACCGTTGCTCATATTCTTGACGTTGTCTTTATCGCTAAACGTTGACAACTAAATTCCTCCTAATATAACCTTTGGTTCAGGGTCTTTCGGTTAACTCTACTTGGTATAAATATCAAATCAGCGTTGCGTTTAGTATACGTTCCGGAACAAAGATGCCCTAAAGATAACTCTTTGTCTTTAGTGCCAAAAGCTTCGTTCTAGCAAAAATGATTCAGAATATTGCACTCTGGCAAGTGTGTTGCGCAAGCGAGTCGAAACAAAACAAAGACAAAACATTGAATACATATTTAATCTACACAATGTAACGAATTTGTCCAACCTAAGCTCGCATAGTCTACGCCATTGGTGTGTAAGATACATTGTATGGACAATCTTCAATGTATATAACATCAAATTTATTCATATTGCTTTTCCATTAAAACAATATTTACAAAGAAATTAAAATATCAACAACTACAAAAATGTGGGCAATACCTTTTTTGAAAACCAACAATTATATTACTTTTTAACGTAGTTAAACTTCAAACATATGCTTCTGACAAAACTACATTTTATTGAACGCCATTGCTATTCTTTACTCTTGCCGTCATTTTGAATCATATATTTAACTCACGGTAATACTGTAAATCTGAAATATATGTAATGCTCATTACATATAAGCCCCCTACCGAATGAAAACTTAAATGTTTAACATTACTTTTTCAATGATTCAACGTGATCATAAATAAAATTCCTATATCAACTTTTAGCATACTATTTATAGCAATCACTTAAATATCATTCTTATCAACAACTACTTATTCACATTTCTGTTCAATCTTCAAATTAGATAATATGTCAATTTGTATCTTCAGAGTTATTACCAACTCATATTACAAATCATTTTGTTGTATATTCATTTCATAATAACCTATTTCCATACTTATTCCCTACATCACTTTTCTTCTCGTGTAATATACACCTGTACTTCCTATCTTATGCTTAGTTTTCTCTTGCTGAATTAATCATCTTTCTATATAGACAAAATATACAGTATATTCGCATAAGGCAAGATCTAAATGATATTTCATAATTATTTCAACTGTTGCTACACAAATATTTATGGACTTCTGATTTATATCTGCCTCAAAATTTGTTAAAACTCTTCTATACATGTAAACTATTTTGTAATACTTCTTTATTTTATTGTCCTTCTTATTTTTAACACAGCTTATGACTATTTTACCTCTTGATACATATAGTTCTTTATTTACTACATTTGCTGTTTAATCCTTTTCTCACTGCTCTTTATCTTCATTTTTTTGAGGATATTTATATGCCTTTTTCATTATTTTATAGGTTATATTTTTACGTTCAATGTCCTTCGAATGAAATAATATATAATTTCCTTGATAACTGAAAACAATTTCTTCAAATAAATTCCAAACATTCTGTCCAGGCACTATTGAATGGGGACATTCTTAAAATATATAATTTTACATTAACATAATGCTTACCATGATGTCAAATGTAAGTAATTAAAATTCCTTTAATTCTTACTACTTTGAGATTTGCAGTCTTAATCTTTGTTGATTTCGCTCCAACAATATCCAATTTCGTCGCTGTATTACTATGTTTTAAATGAAAATAAATTATAATCAAGCAAAGAATAAGTAGCTCCTGGATCTATGAAGGCTTTAACATCAATACTAGCAATTTTAATATTAATTTGATTAAAAGATGAACTGGAAGTTAAATGAGTGTTGTCTTATTTCAATTAACACTTCCTTTCTACATCGTGCTGAGTTGATTTCTTCACATAACATTTGTTCATCATGAAATTGCTTTAGTAACACATCCTGCGTTTCTTTGGTACAACGAAATAATTTTAAATTCCCTACATTATGTTTGATTCTCCATTTCAGAAAGAGATATAGTCCCCTTTTCAAAATCCTTTTGTGTTAACTCTTTATTCAAACCCCATTGCCTGGACATCATTGAAATGGTTTTAGCATTGCTGGTACTCTCGTTGTTGTTATTATCGTTAAACGTTGACATGTAAATTCCTCCTATTGTAATCTTTGTCTCAGGGTCTTACGGCTAGCTCTATTTGACAAAAATAGCAGAAAGACGTTGCATTCAATATCCGTTTCGAAACAAAGATGCCCCTAAGATAGATAAGGTTTTAGCAGAAATGATTCGGAGTTTCGCACTCTGGTCTATTGCGCAAGCGAGTCGAAATAAAACAAAGACGTAGTCAGTGAAACTGGCATTAATTTAATCTACACAATAGAACTCGCTTGTCCAACCTAAGTTTTTATAGTTTACGACATAAGTTGGTATGTACATTCCTCAATCAATAAAGAATTACACTTAAAGTTTTCATTAAGTTAATACATTAAAGTTATTGTTGTTGTCTCTATAGTAAGACTATTTTTATTATTATTATTAGTGGTGGTAGTAGTAAGCGCTACCACATGTCTGCACCATAGGGGCTCAGCCTGCGGTGAGTATGGTTACGATAAGGGGGCGCAACTCCCCAAAAAATATCAAGTTAAGGGAGCAGCCCGCTACGTGAAAGCGAAGAGTCGCGGATGACCTATGACTGTAGCTAACATATTTTCTTCAACCCGCACTATCGGATGAGTTCTTTTACTAGTATATATAATCGTTGTCGTTATTTGGGACTGGAGTAGATTTTTCTAACCTTGATGTTATATCAAAGTAACAATGGAATTGGTTGATTAACATGGTTAATAGTTCCAATGTTTGATCAATATCAGTTCTTTCAGATACTTATATACGAAAATAAAGTACTGTTGTTTATATTATTCGCGTTACCTTAATCGAGTGTCAAGCTAGCAGTAGGGATCCTGAATTCGGAGGAACCATCGCTTGAAAGGAAAGTAAAGCCAAACATTATTTTCAATCTGCGATACTTTGTTTAAATGAATAATTCATTCCGCTAAGTAATTTCCAGGTTCATGATAGAAAGTTTATCGAATTGTAAATTGTAATATTGCTCTCATAGTTATTTTACGTGTTTCTCCTTACTCTGTTATTAAACATTTATGAAAGAAGAAGGAAAATATTACCGCTCTGTTTACTGTTGATGCAGTCTGCTCTTGATCCAATATGTGCCACTAATTAGTTTCCCTGAGGCAACATGTGGACCAACTTGGCATGTGCCTGAGGCCAAAAACTTGGACAGCGTAAACATGGGACCAAGCATCCAGAAATGATCAACATACATGGGGTCCTCATGTTGTCTCACAATTGCCGCCAAAATCTCGCGCAAAGTACAAAACAATACAACGTAGTCGCTAACTAACTACCTCTATGACTGCGGCTTCAGTTAACCAAAGGTTGATTTGGATTCTTCTTTCATTCCAGCATCTCTCGGTTTCCGTCAATTTAACATAACGTACAGATGATGACGCGCGGTCATAATAGCTATATGATGTGAAATTGAAACGATTTTCATGTTTCATTATTATACATAAGTGCACGTTGTTGTACACTGTTTGCCCATTGATATAGTGATATAGTGTCCATTTAGTTTAGCTTTCATGGCTCTATTGTAAAATAATAAGATAGAAACGATGGCTAGTATTTGCACTTATGCTATCAGTTATCTGTTTGCAATATTTTATACGAATTTTCGGAATTTGCTATTTTAAGATTTTGAAGATGTATCTGTTCTTTCATGTAGAGTGATAATTTGAAGAATGTTATCTGGATATTTTCTTACGTTAGCACGAACAAGGTTCCATAGCTTTGACATAAATAATGATTCAGTTTTGATTATCTGTGTATGGTGGCCTCCCTACCCTATCTGTTTGTTGATGCATAGGTTGTAATGCCTTGTTTACATTACTAACATATTACCATGGTTAACATTAACCAAGATCATTTTAGTAATTTAAACGGCAGTTACCGTTAAAGAGAGTTTTAAATTTAACTAGGGTCAACTTACCACGGTTTTCTTGTAACGTTAGTAAGAAACGGTTGTCTAAACGCAAGTTAGTCATTAGGCGGGGCTCACTTTGTGAGTGTATTTCTTTTTATAGAAATATATAGTATCCTAGTGGATCGTATCACTTTTAAAGTATATACGAATGATGGCAGGACTAATCTACGAAATATGAGGCTATAAACAATTCATTTGTGTTCATATTTTTTTAATAATTTTATTCTCCCCCGTGTAACAAGAAGATTATTTACTCTACGTAAACTTGTTCCTGTCTCTCTACACACAATAGTAGGACAAGCACGATCACCCAGTTAAGTTCGGTAGTCTGAACGCAAGTTAGTTTTACCCGTAAACCTTACCTTCGCAAAACGTTAGTAATATAAACAAGGCATTAAACACGCTAGGTACCATATATAAACATTTTTTTGAGAAAATATTTGGGATAAAGGTTTTATCCAGGTTTCTATAAGTATGTGAATTTTAAATATATGTTCAAGCTTTGGCATATGCCTTGCACTTCGTTTAATTTAATGGAAGTTGCATTTTGCGGGAATTGCAGGATCTGTAGAGAGGAATAAACTGATTACTTGTTACATATACCCATAAACCCACTCGCGTGACATATACCCATATACCCACTCGTATCCGGCCATTTTATTTGATTTTTTTGAAACGATGAGGAATATCATTTAACTCTGCAAACCTATAGGCAATACGGCGCAAATCAGTTATAGTCAAACCATATCCACAAACATCTAATCTGCGGATTCGTTCCTCTAGTTGTTCGTCTTGCTCTGTGGTAAATGTTGGATGACCCTCTAATATTGCAAGCACACAATCAGTGTTAATTTTTTCACGTAACGTATTTCGTGGTACACAAAAGGTGCGGTTGACAGCAGCGAAGGCCATTCCAGATTTTACAGTGTCTACAGCTGCGCTCAGTTTCTACAGTCCAGCTGCCTTTCTCGCTCTTCCGGACGTAATTGCGCACCATATTTAATCTGAAAAGTACAGGAAAAATTCTCATAAGTTTCTTTACTAGATGTGTTGTATAGTATGTTGAATTGATAAAATAAAACTGACAGTCAACTCATGTCAAAGTTCCCCAACTTTTCGATGTCGGAGTTACCCAACACTGTACCGTTTCATTTATCACCTTCTATCTACATATGGCAACACTGTGCACGGTCCCTAAACACATGTGCATGCATGCTAATGCCACCCGACCACCATACACCACGTATTATTGTAAAGCTTTATGTACCCTTGTGTTGAGATCTTAATCATTAAACATAAAATCTTATATCACTACTGTAATTTAATATATTTACACTCACCTCTATGTCAATTTTACTTTCGTTTGTCTTTTTCTTCCACGCAATCAGGACAAAAGCACTGCATCAACTTCTGCACACTACTACAATCTCAACTCGACTGGCGCGTGTTCTTCTTTTGTTTACCATTCTGAGTTACAGTGTTGCTAACTACCAAATGTCGAAGTTCCCCAACTGTCGGAGCTCGAACAAACCACCTTATCAGTTTGATACGTTATATGCCTTAAATATTCTGTTTCTGTTCGTTCTGAATGTGACCTATTAGAAATTTCAACACCTTTTGTGATCTGCTTGTAATTTTTAAATACAGAGATCTTCACGTCTATGTCACTGAATTGATCGTCAATATGTTTTAATAAACCATTACACTTCTTCTTTTCTACTTGATGTTCCACAAATATCTTATAATCCTTATTATATCACATTCTGTTCGATTCTCTAAGAACTCCGATATTATTGAGTGCTATATTCCTAGATGTTTCGTTCGCCTAAAAGTATGGTATCCATGCTCTCTTTACGATGAAACGTATCTATTAAGATGCCTTTTCTCCCAATATTGCATAATTCATTTAACTCGCTACGACCGATGGTTTGTTGTACTAAGAATTTATTTATCAGTATGAAACGTAACTAGTGTAACTTATTTTGGTATTGTACATATCAGTACAAAACCCTTCAGGGTAAATGGAAGATTAACGTAAGAGTCATACTCACAAAATAAGTGATATTCATCTTGCGAGTAACTTTCTTTACGGAAGGGAAGATACTATGGCTCTTAATTTTATTAATTTTAATTACAAAGCAAGGACTTCCGCCATAATGAGATAAAAAGGTCACTCGCAAAATGTATATAACTTGTCTTGTTAGTATGATTCTTGCCTCACTCTTCCCTTTACCCCTAAGTGTTCTTTGTACTGCTGTCATTTATTTTGTAAGGTTAGTTTTAAAAAATGTGCATAGTCGTCATACAAAGGGTCGATTTTGAAACATGGTAGGCTCCGTATCTCGAAAACGGTTAATCCAATAAAAATAAGCATTTTTACAGCAATGGGGTCTGCGATTGACTCGCAAAATCCCTTGGTACTGTCCATTTGGGGCTAAGTCAAAAAGATAGACAGCATGACAGACACATTTTTCGATCATTGTTGAAAATTCTGTGATTGGGCTAAAAATGTCATAACTTTTAAACCCCTTCATCGGTTTTCAGTGTGATACACTGTTTGAAAGTTACTAAAGCGTAGATTAAGATTCCCTAAGCCTCGGCCGTTTACGTGGTCTGGAGTCACTGCTGTCATCAGAAATATGAAATTTTATTTTGTACCTCTCTAGGGGTAACAGGGAGGTAATACCGTACCATTATTTTCTGTGTCTTAGTATGGTAAAGAGCTTTCAAATGCAGGTTCAAGCATCAAAATTGCACTTATAAGTCGCTAGATCTGAAATTAGCTGTATATATGTGTGATCCCCTAACAGGCTCGTTTGTGAGCGTCACTCAAATAACTACCGTTCTTCACGATAATGTGACATCTCCAATCACAAACACTGTATATATATTCATCATAAATGCATCATACTGCACAGTTTGCAAACGTTGATACGTTATTATATTTTCTGAAACTCCAGTGTCAATAATAAATGCTACTTGATGATGTACTATCTGTAAATAAATATTAGCAACCTCATCGTTGAGTGAAGGCTTGATGTGGGATGTATACACTAGAACGTCATCGATGAACGAATGTGTAATTAGTTTACTAATTCTTCTTTCTTTTTGTTATCGATAGCATGCTCAAGTATGCCTCATACTACCGCCACGCTATTTGTTTTATAATATTGACTTTTGCTAAAATCACCTTTCTGATGACAATTATAGCATTAATGATTATAGAATCTACATGTAACGTAAGGATGAAAGTATGCACATCGAATACATACCTTGCGTGCTGCAGTAGGTGGTGCTGACATATTTTCCTTTATATCATAATTCTATTTACTATATTACTTATGACATGCAATTCCTTGTCATGTGAATTGGTGCTTTTCATTCCTACTACATCAGCGGCTACTTGTTCTATTATATTTGCAATTTTAACTACACGTTAAAAATGATAATTTGGGTTCAGATCATAGAGTTATAAAACTCCACTAGAGGCAGAACTGGCACCACCGTCTACGTGGGTTTTAATTCCCAGCGTGGCGCAAGTTGAACATTCAACTGTTTCTCTGTTTGTTTGGCAAGAACGAAACAGCCAGCCGTGCGCTGGCTGGTATTACATCATTTGTATGTGTCTTGCACGATCTTTTTATGAAGAAAACCAATGGAGAACTCGCATTAGATTTCAACTTAGTTAAGTTCAACACGTAAAATACAAACAATTCCTATTTAAATTGATCAATATAAGCAATAATTATTTAATATAAAAACCACTTATATAAAACGTTCTTGATAAATATTATTTTTGTTCTGAAAAAGATTTTTTGCTAAATTTTGAATGTTATTTATGGCCTTTAGGCAACTAAGGCTCAGGCTGGGGAAGAGGAAGGGAAAGGGTTCGGGAAGCTGTCGGCCAGGACCTATATTGAAGATGCCATTACCGTTTTTATTTGTTAGATAAAACAATATGATGTTAATACTTAAAACTACATAACATATTTAAAAAAAAAACATTAGAAATGCATTTACAAATATTATACAGCATTAGGACTACAACACAAGTGACATGAATATTACCCACTCAAAATGCTAATGCTGTAAGTTATACATCCAACGGTTCATCTGCATAAATTTACAAAGAAAATTATAAAATTGAAAATAGGCTATGGGCACCGGTCGTCGGACATACACTAGTAGTCGGTAATTTGCACATAAATATCACTGAAACAAGACGTATGTCATTAAAATGTACATAAAAATTAGATGCCGGAAAAGTAATTTGAGAATGAAGAAGACTGTCTTTAAATTTAGGATAAAAGTCTTTGTCTTAAAACTATTAAAAACGACATTGTTTTTTCTAGCTTTTTAAATGTTATGTTTTGACTTCATATCATAAACAATACGAATAGTCATATCTAACAAGTATATTATTATGTCTGACTTCAGATATATAGAATACACGAGTTTTCCTCTTACCGATCAGGGTGACCGATAAGGAACGTTTCTTATCTATTTTTGTTGCGATGTAAAATTTGTTTCTATTGTTCTTAATAGTGTAATCAGGGTGCTCCTGGATAGATTCCCAGCGGGGACAAAACTGGTTCGGAGTCCCCATTAAACTGTAGGTCCCGTCCATAGGACGTGATCTTCGTGCGATGGAAGGCAATGGAAAAACACCATAGGTTCACCTAGCTCTGGAATCTTCAGGTCAAGACCTCCCTTCGGGCAGAACATTCATCATCATCATTATTATTATTAATAATTTAACAAGTCGTTTCAACAGCACATTACTTACCGAGTCGCCGTAGCTCAGTGGTAGAGCGTTGGTGTAGCATTCGGAACGTCATGGGTTCCATTTCAGCGACCGACCATCCTGACTGAGTTTTTTTCCAGATTTTTTGCTCAGGTACACCAGGCAGTGGCAGGGATGACACCTTCAATATAGGCCCTGACCAACATCTCCCCGAATCCTTTCCCCTCTCCTATACTGGTCTGGGCCTTAGGTGCCTAAATCCATCGATAAAATTCAACAGCACATTATGGGCTTAGAATAATTAAAATTTAAATAGACAGATATATTTTTCTACATGAATATAAGAACTTTATTTCCAATAGGCCTAAATGAAAACGAACCATTATTTCTGAATGTAAGAATACTTATTGTTATGTATATTTCTCTTTGGCATTATAGGACAGATTTATAACTATGGATCTAACACGATAGCATACCTTGGCATCAAATAATTCTAATCAAAGATTTGTTGATTTTTTTTTATTTCTAGCAAACATAAACTACACGAAAAGAGCGTCTTACATAATGAAATATTTTTCACGGAATAATATTAAATGATCATTTGTTTGTGAAACGATACATTACTTCCTTTCTTATATTTGTTAGTACAACCGTAAACTGCACAGGAGATAGGCATTTTCTTCTCAAATACAAACGAATCAACTAAAACAATGCCAAAGAGCGAAGCACAGCAACCATATAATAGCAACTCACAATACGTGTTTTTACCAAACAAACATTCAACTTTCAAGTGGCGCCGGGTCAGTGGCGCCAGGTCAGCAGCGCCAATGATGACTCTAGTTGAGGCTTTATAACTCTATGGTTCTCATAATCTTGTTGAATCATCATTAATACCTAGAACAAACTAATTACGCAACGATACGTTTGTATAATGTTCATAGCTACATCTTGTAAATTGTTTCTTAAACTTACTTACAAACTGCTGTGCAGTTTCAAATTCATACTGTCTTATTAATTGAAATGTATATCGCTAGACAATCAATGACCGCTGAATATAAAATATGCTAATTAACTAAGCCTTTATTTTGTTAAATGCTAACATATCTAATGATTTAGGATAGCATGCATTTTTTAGCATAGTATAAGCTTCAGATTCGATGACTGGGTACATACAGCAAGCTTAACTTTAGATCTACTATCATCTTATGTACTTGGCAATGATACTCAAACGTTTTAAATAATTTCTAAATTGTGTTCTCCAAACTACCCCAATTCTTAAAGTGTATAAGTTCCTAAATTAATCTTCAACCCTGACATGCATGAACACATATTCTCATGAAAAGTATAATAAAATCAGTAAGAAAACAAGCATAACCGATTTATTATTTCAGAACAACTTATTTCTTGCGAATTATTTTCGATCGCTAGAATACAATCTTCATTCTCAAAGCGCTCACTGCAAACTTGTTTATCAATACATAAAAAATATTTCTCGCATATTTGACAATGAGTTAAGTAACTGACAAGAGGAATATTGCTAAATTTTTATTTCTGTTTACTTATATGCTCTTGTTCTTCATCTTGTTCGCGGCTTTACTAAACCTTTGCACTAAGAAAAACATCTAATTGAAAAATGTGATTTTTTAATATCACTTAATGTCTAAGTAGAAACAGTAATAAACTATGAATAAGGCAGTAAATCAATTGCATATTTAAAATAGAGTTAATAAATATTATTATAATATGTAGCTGAGAATTGAATGTGGCGCTTGAAGGAAATGCTTTACTGCATCCAGCGACTTGTATGATATAAACTCTTTTAGAGTTTCTCGTAAGGCCATGAAACCAATACGAATAAACTGGTATATGTCTCGGCAGCATTTTCCACACCTGAAGAAAGAACATATTTTATGACTATATAATTTTATTTTCTTAATTTTGTACGCCTTAATCGACGTGTATTTGGAGAAGTCTCGCAAAGATATTCGAAATATTTGGGTGAAAAGGGAATAAATATATTTCTTGAAATGTTTGAAATATTTTTGTAAATTAAACCATTAAAAGTTTCTTCCAATTTTTTCAGAAAACAAAACTCATGATATATTAGTTTAACATTGAGAAAACTTTTACATAAACAAGTTTAAAAATGGAATCACTTGTACCTTGTTCTTGGCGTAGGGAATTGGCGACCCCTTGGTCCAGCTGGCTTTTGCTCGCTGCAATCAGCCCTCGCAGCTAAACACCTACGCTTCTTGAAAGGAGTACCAGCAGAAAGGATTATCATTTACTTTCACCTCATTTTCATTCACAGATGATTCATTATTTCATCTCCTCTTGTGCTGCGACTTACGCCTCCAAGCAATATGAACGGATGTGTCATGGATGTACTTGCATCTACGCTGGGCCCTGGGACCCGAGGAAAGGGGGCGGAACCATTGGATAGCGTCTAGTGCTTAGCAGCAGATTCTTGGATGGTCTAGCTCATTGATGCTGGGAAGTGCGCCACTGGGGAGCTCTTCGGACCTTTGATCTCGCCAATACTGGGGGGAGTGGGTGTCCCAAGTATCCACTAGTCGGGAGTGCAACTGATCTCGACGCCAAGTCATTGGACTTCGCCTTGATTTCCAGCTTGCTGACAAGGGTGATGAGAGTAGTACCCGGAAGCCTCGTTGGCTCTTTAGAATGAAGACGGAGAAGTGTGGACATTTACAGCTAACATTCACCATGGCTCAATCACATCCTAATAAGTCGCCTTCTCAGAAAGAAAGAAAGAAACAAAACGAAGAGAAAGTCACTGATGTTAGTAAGAAGGCGCATATAGCTAATGAATCAAGCAGTGACAAAAAAGAGAAAATCGAAGTAGATTAACAGACAAGTATCGTACCGACTATCACACGATATCTTGTGATTAAAGTAAAGAGTGAAACAGACAATTCAGGTGGTTTGAAGTGGTTATCCCCTTTCGTTATACAAAAACAACTTAGTTACGTTGCAGGTGAACTTAAGCATGTTAAAAACTTCGCAACGGCACCTTGCTCGTGGAGACATCCAATAATAAACAGTCAACTAATCTCTTAAAACTGAAAAACCCTAGGGCCATTCGAAGTTCAAGTTGAACCACACCGTCAACTGAACTTTTGTCATTGCGTAATATCTTGTTGGGACTTCCAAGATGTCCCTGACGAAGAGATTAAGAATGAACATGAAAGCCAAGGTGTAGTCGATGTTAGGCGCATTAAAACTCGTAAGAGTGGCGAACTGCAACCCACGAGCTCGCTAATTTTGACGTTTGCCATGCCACAGCTTCCTAAGGACGTGAAGGCAGCATTCTACTGCTTGCCTGTCCGTCCATATATACCCAGTCCGCTCCGGTGTTTTAAATGTCAGCACTATAGACACACCAGCACGTCGTGTAGTACCACCTCTGCTGTATGTGCAATATGGGGAACCAGTAGCTATGGTGCGGTTCCTTGTAAGTCACTGAAACCTCAGTGTGTTAATTGCAAGAGCGAGCACGCGGCGTGGTCGCGTGACTGTCCTATTTTTCAGGAAGAAAAACGAATTCGAGAGCTGATGGTATTAGAAAAATATCCGCTGGTGATGCTAAACGTCGATTAAGAGAGTCTCAGCGCACCCTTCCCTCTGGTGCGTTTTCACATGTTGTAGCTAGGATACCAGTTAAAACTGTATCGGTTGGTACCCAGACAGTTAATGTCTCAACACAAACAGAGTCTGATGTGCATTTAGATCCTCCGAAGTTTCCCAAAGGATCAGAGACTTCTCGCAATATGCCGAGACAGAGTCAGGGACAAAAAACGCTTGTGCAGAGTTCTAGAACTCCACGAGCTAAGCCTACTTTTAGTCCTTATAAAGTCTCCAAAAACCCGAACTTCGCATCTCGTTACAAGCATTAAGACTTTGACGAATGTTTTGTCTGCTCAATTAGCTCAAGAAGAGTCTGCATATACTATCGATGAACCAAGTTCATCTTTGGCTTTAGACATGATTGAGGACCACCTGATGGATATAGATTTTAATCTCGTGGGAAGGAAAGGCAAACCTAGGTATAAACCTAAACTTGAACGGTAATATTTTTAATTGTTTTTGCAGAGTTTTATGATTTCCGTTTATTTTATATGATTATGTTCATTAGCTGTTAAGTTTTATAGTGTATTTTTCTTTTATCTTGTGGATTGCCCATTTACAGGCTTCCTTGTTATACTGGCCGTTTACACCAGTAGGTTGATAGTGAAGAGGTTTTACATCTTCATCTTTTATATATTCTTTTTTTGTTATTATTTTAATCAACAGCTAAATGTTGACATGACCAAGATAAGGGGCTTCCCCCGTATCGGGACGGGCGTAAGCCATAGTGCTGTTACCGCCCATAAAATTCATTTTATCTTATCTTATCTTGTACCTTGTTCTGTTTTGTTTATTACCAAAATTTCTAGTAATAGGCCTTCATTTTTGAACAAGTTTACCGCAAGTTTTGATATATGCGGTTATTAGTGAAAGAGTTTGTAAATTATTTTGATTGCAGATGAATACGCTCATGGATTAGAAACTATGTCAGTACACTTTGTAAGTCAGTATAGTTTTAACAAATTATAAATACCAAATTTCTTTTTGAATATATTACATAAGAAATAGCAAGTTTGTTTTATTTTGCAACACATACTCTATTCAATTAATTCGAGATCAACATACCAGAGATGATCAATCCACATATTATAGGTGAGAAGAATTGCACATGGTGAAACATTCACTGATTGAGTTAACCCCTTCGTGTGAGTGACAATATCGAGAAACATTTTTAGTTTACTCGTTTGCAGCTGGTCCATCAAAATGAGCAAATCTTGAACCCCATGCCCCTAGGAGGACACCGGTAGAGCATCTTTCCCGGACGTCTTACTATCTGTAAACTTTCTACACCACTCGTCCACCTTCTGTTGCGAGAAATATGATTAACCATATACATTTCATTCTGCCAAGGTATATTAACCTAGCGACTCGCAGAGATGTATTTAACATTGATTAAAATACATAGTTCTCCACCATCAAATATATATTGCATTAATTTTAGCGGCCCATACAAGACATTTGCATATTTATGAGTCTTCATATATCAGCTATGCTATCGTAAACTACTATTACGCTCGAACATAAAATTGATTTCGTGTTCATTAGATAGAACTGGATATGAATGTGATAATAAGCAAAAAATGTATCAAGTATGGCTGCTCTGACACGTGCTACACACACACTGTCCACCAATTTGGATCCACCATACTAGACTAAAATTGCTTTTCTTCCCAATGGGAAGAGGTGCAAGTGATACATCAAATTCAGATCTTATTTTTAAAAGTACTAGAGCAGTTAGTACTATTGTTGGAAAACAGAGGAGTAAGGTTACGATCGCTAAAGCAAAATAATATATGAATTTCTAGGGCGACAGGAATTTAAACGTAGCTCAGAAAATATAAGAATAATAAGAAAGAACATACCTAATTGTTATACTTCGATAAGCGGTTTGCGTATAGGCGATACACGGGGTAACTAATTTTAATGGTCTCTTTCATAATATATAAATATAATATCACTGATTTGATGGAAGTTGCAGATCCAACGCTGATAAATCAACACAGAGTAAGTATCATGCAATTGAGTCCTAACTCAGCTGTCACTGCGTTTTTGAACTAGCTGTTGTGACGAATGACTAAATCTGAAGTCAGTTTTTAGATGCTGATGGTTGCTTGAATGATGACGGAGATTGATCAATCACTCTAGTTGACTGTGGAGTGCAGTTGTCCTGGACTCGGATATTGTAGACCAATTACTGCAAGTTGTAGCTCAAAGGCTGTCGGTTTGCAGGAATCGAATTCACACCATCCATGGTTGCAATTCTGTTCTGTGTTAAAGCAGAACTTAGTCGACCGTAGAGATGTGGTCTTGGAGAAAAAGTCGATATTCTATAAGTTTACGTAAGCTATAGAAAAAAACGATAACAACTGATACTTCCCTATGTTGGTGGTTGTTGAATCTCGGAACATGTACAGCCAGTTTTCGATGTCAAGACAAGCAGGGAAGTGCACGAGAAATGAGCTGTTCTGGTCTTCTCTATTTATGGCATCCGAAACTGCGATCAATTATTATGTGTCGGTCGTGTTATTTTTAAGAAGTATATTCCTAACGTATGTTATGCTCTTATAATAAATTTATTGCAGTAAATTATTTATTGTAGTACTTTTCTGTAAAAGACTGTGAGTGTGTGTGTGTTTAGCAGCTGAAGGATCTTGTCTTTTGTTCAAATAGACGGCCTTTCGAGATGTAATCTAATACGCGTGGGATAATATTTCATCGCTAAGCAGCTTTGCTAATTATGTTGCTGTTGTCAAGAAGAAGGAAGTGTATTCTTAGAAATCTGAAGTAGCATTTTTGTAATCCTCATCTGCTGGTATTTTGAGTAAAATACATTTTTACTACTATCAAAAATGCGATCTTACAAAAGAAATATTAAAAGTTTAAATTAAGTGTTCATTTTCAGCATCTAGTACTAATGTCATTGTTCGTGTCAATTAAAATTTATTTCATTTATCTTGCTAATAATGTGTCGTAGATGTGTGTTAGGTGGATGTGCTTTAAATGTGTACTAAAGGTGTTGTTTGTAGTTTAAGTAATGTGTGCCGGAAGTGTACGTGTAAGTGTACGTAAAACAATATATTTGTAAAACTTCCTTAATTTAAAGTTGGACGTTACCTTGCAATTTGTTTCTTTCTCGACGTATTAATGCTTCGTCGTGTAATCACTAACATACATGTATATTTGAAATTTAAGTGTACGGTATTCTCTCAAAATAAAATACTCTGTAAAGTTTTAGTCCCGCGGGAATTTCTTCGAGTGGAAAAATTTACTTTGAAAATTGTATAGATATACAAATGGTTACTTAGTAAATTTCTTGTGGATCAGCAGAGATTTACCTGTGGGAGGCTGGCTAGTTTCTACAAAGCCGAAGTAGCATTCGAAATGAAAGAATTTATATGAATAATTGTCTCAGAACAGCCTGAGGTGAGATGCTACATTTTCTTACATCTTCAGTCAAGTAACGTTTATCTATGTTGTATAGCCTTGTCCAAGGAAATGTTTTGTCAGTAGAACCCATTTTATGATTATGCACACTAAATACTTAAGGAATTAAGAATCGCATTTGTCCGAACAAGATTTGTCTACTCAAACAGTGCCACTAATTGACGTCGAATATAATTTTCAAATATAAATGATGCATAATCTTTTATTCCAAGAGAGTGAAGAACGTCCACTAGTTCCCCTTTCCTTGCCTTTGCGTGTGTTTTCATCGCAAAGTATACATGAAGGGGTGGTTCTCTATCTTTCCTGTGTGTGAAAGATGTTGATTGTGGGAGTTCTGTGTGAATGGTGAACATAATTAGTTGACAAATGGAGAGAGCTGGTTTAGATGCCGTTACTTCAGTTTCGGGCTAGATCCATGGCGTATGCCGCTTAATAAAGATAGGAGTGGATCAACCGCATTCTGTTTATATTTATCTGTGAACTCACGATTAAAGGAACAAACAGTGCGAAATATATTTTCAGGTATGGTTTTAGCTACTTTAGAAGTATTAATAGCTTCTTCGTCATAACTTTCGCAGGCCAATCGGATCGAATCACCAATAGCTCCCTCGCATAACAGAGGGTATTTTCTACCAGATTTTTAGGTCTCATGTCTGGAAAGTTTCGTAGTATTTTGACACGAAGTCATGTGCTGTGAACTTCTGTGTCAGCGATAGGCATATCATGAAGAGACGGCAGTTCCTCAAGGCGCCTCTTGTACATCGTTACAGGATCAGGCATGTTAAACACATGATAAACTGAAACTGCATTTTTCTAACATATTTTATAATGCATATAATATCAGAAAAGCGATACATTCAAATACGTATATATTGTGCGTTTCTTCTGAATAAGTTACTCTTGTAGCTAATCTGCAGAAATTATATAAGGTATTTGAGCATGCCACATCTCCTTCCGCAAGTTTAGCCGCTAGTAAGCTGTTTCCTGAAATGTCAACACATTTACGGAAATCATGTTCTATGGATTTTGTAGAAACATTGTGTAGGGCTGAGCCTATGTTTTTGTCACATAAAAAACAAACATTTGGAAAGGGTTCACTCACATTTGCTCTGGATGTTCTGGGTACAAAAGTGTGTGCAGACGACTAGGCCATTGATGTTTCTAATTGTCGCTACTCAAACCTAAGACGAGCTCTTTGAACAGCTGTATTGTTGAATTTAAGCAAGCATGTCTCATGCCAAACAGCTCTGTTCCTGGTGAGAGAATGAACAAGACTTCCACTACACTCCAGATGTTTTATGCTAATCTTGAAAGGCAGAGCATCAAGCTGTTGAAGTATTTTGATGTTTTTAGCGATTGATTCGTAGCCGCTATATAAGTCGATGACTCTCTTATTTGTTGCAGGACAAGCAGTAGTTTCACTTGTCTTCTTTTGACGAAGACAGCAAAGTGACCAGTCAAAGAAACAATCATCATCATCATAGCCTCCCGCAATCTTCAACTTATTTGCGCTAGATGCCATATTGCTTGAATGATAAAATCACTACTCTATTTATATTTTGAAGTATGAAAGAAAATTATGTTACATTATATTCACAATAGCAACAAATAACAAGTACTGTAATTACATATTCCAGCAACAAAATCACTAATTTGTATGGAAGACTTAATAATAAAAATTTCGATTAGTGAAACAATTATGAAATTTAATAGGTTTGTATAATGTCAAGATTATTCATATATTGTTGGTTACAATGTCGCTTCAATCGACGAACAACGCTGTCGAAAGAACACAATTTACCACTGTGCAAAACGTATACGTGTTGAATATTATCATACCTATTTTCACGGTGAAAAGTGCAAATGTATTGCTGTGAAAAGAGCACTTCTATTGTTCTCGTTACCAAATGGCGGTTTCCTCACACTTATATAAGACTGTATTACAGGATACTTCACACGATATTTACAGATTTTCATGACACCCGGCAAAAGACAGAGTACACAAAATAAAATCTTGAATTGTTACAACTAATCAAAAAACTAACCAGACAAATGTCGCACTGTAAAAGTCATTATGATTTGAAAACAAATGATTGCTCATAACACTCACGAGGAAAATCTTAACAAATAATTACACATAACAGTTCCTGAAAAATCCTATTGTCTGTTTGTAGCAATATATGGAAGTGTCCACACTTCTCAGGAGGTAGCCTCAAAATGTATAAGTATAGCAATTCAGTTGTAGGATGGATATATATATATATATATATATGTGATACTATATACACTCTTCAGAATTTATAGAATTACTGGCGTAAGTAAAGTATTACACTTTTATAAGATTATAAGCTTCATGAATAATACAATTTCCAACCACTGCTCATTTTTCTATGTCAGTTCAACACCATGTATGTTTATGTGCAAGTAGCAAAAGGCCGTGCAGCATTGCCACGTCTTCGCGATAAAAATCCAACATTGTTACAGACTCTACTTCATATCAAGTTTCCTAAAAATAAACGATTAAAGATAAGAAAAAATCATTTTAATGTGTTTTTTTTTATATTTATCTGGAACAGTCCTCACAAGCACACGAAGTCCTCAAACTTGCAACATGCGGCCAAACGAGTAACTCCTTCTAATGCTATTTAGATATCTGATGGTTTTCTGATATTGTTCGGAAATTCATTTTCTTTAATTTGACTCGAGAACGAAGTATTTATCGTAATTTCCTGAGAAGATAGTTACACCTACTGAAAGTTCTAAACATAGTGTTTGGTGTTGTCAAATTGAAGATCCCAAAGCACAACACTCTGCGCCATATGGAATCTTCTAGCTGCCTTCATTTTAAAGATAGGGCAAATATAATGGCATCGTTGGAAAGGTTAGGTTATGCGATATCACGTTTACTTCGACGTATATTTACATATCTGTGATAGTTTTATAATTATTTGCCATTATAGTAATAATCCCTAACGAGCACAAATAAAATTTACTGATAACAGTGGTTATATTTAAATATAGTGGCAGTACAAATAATATGTAATGACTTTAAATTCTTAAACCCTTCATTATCTTTAATTTGACGGAAGAACGAGGGTTTCTAGGGTAGTTATGTGAGGAAATCTTATTATTTAAGTAAAAGTCGGTGTCTTCGGGTGGACGCCATATTGATTTCCAAGATGGCGGCCAAACAAGCACGAATTCCGAATGCCTCAATATCTTAAAACGTGTTCCATGGCTTACTCTACAAGTGTACCAAGTTTCATAATTCTTTCATTAAATGCAGTTTTATTTGATTTTCCGGGTTAAGCTGCCCTACTAGTAGCATTTGTATGTATCAGCTAAACGTAGATCTGCATAATTATTCCCGTGTTAAGATTGTTGACAGTGAAAGTTGCATCGAAATCTGAATGCGTAACTTCGTATATGTTCCTAATGAGTCCACAAATGGCCATCAGCAACACATACGTCATCCGCCACTCTTGGTAAAGAACCCGATTTTATTCTGATATATCAATCACAATACCAGCTCGATATATGTTTTTGAACGCCAAACTCATACATATAGACATACGTAGCTAGGTTTATTTTGAATTTCATTTATGCACTTTACACATCTACGTCTCAGGGTAGTATAGATGAGGCGAATGGATTTGGGAAGGTTTCTGCCACTGCCTATGTTGAGCTTGCCGTCCCGGCATTTCCCTAATGTGAGAGAAAAATCCTTGTTAACCATCCGTGGATGGTCAGCCGTTGGGATCGAATTCACGACCTTCTGATAAGTATCTAGGTTTATATCATTCTTGTAACTATTGATAGACCTATGATAAACACGAGAGCCGACATCTTTAGCGATGTAGCCTACGGTGCTACATAACCGTTCATTTAAGGGGGTGAGAATTTCGGCGGTGATATGGATGTTTGTCGATTTTAGCTCATTGCATTCATATAACCAAGAATGCCCAAAATCCATACCAGCTACAATGCCCAATATAAAATAAAGTTTATCACATTTATTTGTTTAACGCCAGAGGACTTTCAAACTAACACCAACATATTTGTAATTATGATTAGCTTGAGGGTATGATATTTTCTTCCATGTTAATCTGTTTTCATTTATTCTCGATATACGTCAGCAGCAACCAGGAGCCTTTTTCAACCTACGTACGGATTACGATCCTTCTTTATCCTGCCTATCTTTATTGATTGGCGTCAACCACGCCGCCGTATGTCAAACTCCCCGGCAACATGTAAGAATTGTTTACATGGATATATATCCTAGAAATAATAACGTAGTTTAATTGAGAGGCAGGGGTTCCAAACACTTCCATCATAAGAAGAGTGCAACACACTCTAAACTATCGTAGCCTTGCTAGCTGCATCTCATATTTTACATTAATGTATATCCCAACACTCCCTAAAGTTAAGATATACCCCCACGAGAAACTACAGCAGTATCACACATACTTTGAAAATACTTTGATTAAACGTTAGTACCGAAAGGTTATTTTAACACTGTAAATGTACTGAAATGTCCGCCCGTTCCAAGAGGTTAGATAATGGTTGAGAAAAACCTATATGAAATCCAGAAACGAACGATGAAGAAAAGTATTTTATTCGCCAAAACAGAGTCTGGTTAATGTTTATTGGTATACACATTTAATTGCATTCTGTCTATTGCTTTCATCATGATATACAGGACTAAATTTCCAACAGAAAATAATTCAAATTTCTGCTGCAGGATTTGAAGCTGGAAAATTCCTTGCTCGTCGTTGCTAGATCGACACGTTACTTCTGGACCACGGGGTCATCTTGAGATTCACTGTACTTTTACGGATTTCTATAAAAAAAGTCAGACCTAAAAGCGCCAGAAATTCGGGTGCGTCGTTTCACCATCATTTAAGAATTATAATGAATAACACTTTCCCTCTTTCTTTGCTATGTGCATATTTCCTTCTTTAAAACTTTGACTATCGCTGCACAGTTAAATGTGTATTTCTCAAGATTTGTAATATGCTGTCTTAGAAAAAAGGAGATAAAAAGCAAAATCTATGCCATAGTTGAACACATTTTGCGTAAACGCCCAATTAAGGAAATTAAGTATTCGTTGAAATATTGTTTAATATCCAATCGAATTTCAACATGCAAATGCAAATGAGAATATGAGAAACGTAGTTAATTCTATTTGATTCGCTTTTAAGAACACTTTGTATACTATTAACTTCTAAGATTATATAGTCACATATCAATATAATATTTGAAACCACACCATATTAAGTTACTTTCAAGGAAATCAATTTTTTGTTGGAATATAAATGAAATTCAGCACGTTTTCAATATGCAAAAGAAAGCATAATATAATAGTTAATGGCATTCAAGTAGCTTTTAATTCCACAATTTATTCCATTGAATAAGAAATAATGCCATAGATGAAATTTATACTATAGTTCAAAATAACAGACTAAATCCACGTTGAATTAACATCTTCTCTAAAATATCAAGTCTTTGTTGAAATATGGTTTAAGATTAAACGTACCTTTTTAACCAATAACGTTTAATCAACGAACTAAACCAGAACTCAACGTTTAAAACACGTTTGTGTGCTATTGGGATAATCCCTGACCCATGATTTGAAGAGTCGACCAATCATTTTCGACTAAGCAAACGGTTATCCAATAGATAAATAGATAGGAAGAGAGAGACAGACAGACAGGAGAGAGAGAGAAAGGGAAAGTTATCTAGTTGAAATGATGGAGAAGAATACATACACTACTTCTGAATTACAAGAAATGAGATATACATAAATATAATGTTAAGTATCACAAGCAAACATACTGATAGTGGGTCAGAAAAAAAGTTTTAAATTTCTATCATCCAGCCTGGTTAGAATGTCAAAATACGTGCACATGCAAATTTTGGCAAAACGAGCGCAATTATTGTGGGAGATATCGATGAACAAAAAGTCAGATTCTTGTCTCTGGAGGGTGAAGAAAAAGTGTGGAAATACCCCTATATTTCTAAAATGTAGAAATAAATGGAAATCAAATGCATAGTAATGAGTACTGGGTAAGAGACGTTACCTGTTGCAATGTATGTTCATTACGGCTACCATCTTGAATTCTGACATATTCAATCTCGATCCGTTTTCTTAAATTGGAAATGGGTCGTGTAATATGTCATTCTGGCCTAGAATATTACGGAAAACATACTTCTGGAGTCATTTTTCTCGTAAATGTATTATTGTGAGAGATAATGGTGTGTTACATTAATATGGGCTAATGATGCAATTGCCTGAAATTACAATTTTGTTTTAAAATAATAAAGGAATTGTAAACTAAATGCATAGAAAAAAATATCGATATGGTAATATAATCAGGATTGTTTTATGTATTTAGGTTTCAGTTCCTTCATTATTTTAAAAGAAAAAGGTGTTTTAAGGAAATTGCATTATTAACCCATACTGATGTCACACGCCATTACCTCTAACAATAATACGTTTGCTCAATGCTGGCTTCAGAAACGTGTTTGCTGCAAATTTCTAGCCGAGCATTATATATTACACGACCAGCTTCCATTTAAGTAAACTGGTAGAGACTTATTATGACGGACTTCAAGATGACGGTCGTAGGGGTAATACCTGGTAAAATAAGGAATGTGAGTCCACATATATTAAACTTATTGAAAACATTTACGTTGCGGAATAATATATCTGGTCTGTTCCGCCTAAGTACCCTGTTCATAAAAATCTTTCATCTGACATTGTTTATTATTGTTTACAATAATAATGGTTGATAAAATACTCCAATTTGCATTATATGAATGCACAATTTATACTAAATTCTACATTCTACTTTTATGTATCGCTAAATACATTCAATTTAATTGTTGTTTGCAAATGAATTATTACACCTAATTTGTTTACTTCAGGAAATTCAATATACATTGTTTAAAACAACACTTCGACAGTTCCTAATGACAATTTCGTCTTTCTTGACCATGTGTCTGGAGGAGATGCATCAGTTACATGAAGACCAGAGTAAATAAATAGAACAAAATTATAGACATATTATTCAGTTCACCTTGTGAAACGGGAAACACCGGAAACCCCCAATCAGGATAGTTGTGTATACAAGATGACAATCAGAAGTCCGTGACGTGACCGGCTGGAATACAAGAGCTGGGTTTGTTCATACGATGGAAACATGTTTAACTAAGAGAATACATTTAATAACAACAATACATAAAACATTAATATGTGTATAAATAAATATAAACTAAAAAAAAACACACATGGGGATATTAATAAAATTGCAACTTTTACGTCCAGTGGGTACTTTACTTTAATATTACGTCAAGCAGCTAATATTTCACAATACACAGTCTCACACGAATATAAACGAAAGTTTGTGACGTAATAATTGTTCATTTCACAACATCACATATAGCACAGGATAACATTAATTATTGATCGGCTTGAATTCGACATTTATGTTTTGTTCCCTCTATGTAAGTGCGTGAATCGACCAGACGAGGGCACTTGAGAGTAGCCGTCCTTTGGAATTTTGGAATGAAAACTGCTAGTCGAGCTCTCTTATCACGAAAACTCAACCCTAATGACTCGAAATACCGCAACACCGTTAAACGCTCGAGAGGGTTGGTGTTACATTTCTGTGCAATACTGTTGTTTTAAAATGCACTTTCTGTTATGAGATAGTTCGAAAGCATCAATTTGTTTGATTGTGATTGTTCAAGGGTAGTTAGGGCATCTACATGAGGCGGCTTAAAATGTCACGGAGGCTGCGCATGCGATGAGAGGCACACTGAGTGCCGTTGCATGTTTTAAAAAACGACCCAGCCAAGAGAAACGACGGCGCTTGCGTATGGTGGAGTTCGAGGAAGGAGTATAACACTTCGCGAGAATCTTTTTGTAGCCTTATTGGCGGAAAAGGAATAGAGCACAGCTATAGAGTAAGTATAGGGATCTGCTACTCCTGCACAAATGACTCAAGACCTTGCAAGTGCGTCAGGTAGCTGTGTGTCCCAAGAACAATTTCACGATAATCGAATAGTGTCTCGTTGTGTGCTCCGAAGTTAGTTCGGTGTGTGTCTTTATCTTCGCGTACATTATTGTTCCATATTACAGTGGTATGTTGAACACCGGGATCGGCATCAACCGCAGTGGTCCAGGGCGGGGTTCTCAGAATAATCCCAATTGAGTATGGCTAGCACTTCAGGTCATGAACTGAGGTGGTGGGGACGGGGAACACATTACCTTTTCAAAAATCTGTGAGTGTGACATTAAATTCACATTATTTACAAAAACCTTTAAGATTAGTTAGATCAACCATTATGCTACCTGTTGAACATTGACATAAATATTACGTGGAATGTAGTGGCTAATTACAGCATACTTGAAATTACTAACGAAGCAACTTCCATGTTTGTCTTTACAGGTTCACTTTCTATGCTTACCTACTTCCATAATAATTTACGTTTACGCACAAAGCTATATACATGTGTTATGCGTTATAGCGTCTTATTAGCGGCACTCGTTTACGAAAAGCTATACATTATTTAGGTGTAGCTTGCCACCGTATGAGAAACCTATTAATTAAAGCGATTTACAAACTTTCAAAAGTACAACAGTCAAATGTCAATCATATTGCCACATTTTAGTAATTTCAAGACGTATTATAAAAACATAGGTTCCTATAGCATAATATACACTTGAATAGGCATGCGGTGTCATATTGTTTTCTGTGACAGGTAAATGTAAGATCATAAAGCATCATCGAAGTTGAACGAAGGTTTTGGTTGGCCCACATTTTAGGAATTTTAGAGTATAACGATGCTTCGTATTCCACATCTGAGAAACATAAAATGACATAGATCATTTCCAATATATCTTTTCTCACATTCAGTATCTAACTGGTACTTTTTCATGAAATATTGTTTAGTGGTTTCACATTGTATATGCGTGATCTTCATTTATATAGCCCATTCAAGTACCTCCTTACAAAAAACTTTGGCAAAAATCAGCTTGAAGCCATGAACTTAAATTAATACACGAAGTCACTAATCGATTACACACAACTACTGTACCGATTGTTTTAAATTTCAAAATAAAAAAAAATGTTTATCTTCTCTTCGTGTAATGGTCGGTCAGCTTATCAGGCGTTACATTTTTGCATCCATCGCTCATTTGGAACGTCCTTCCTAGCATAACCAATATCTAATAAGATTGTGCATTAGTTTTCCTCATCTTTAAAATAATGAAGCAGGGCCGAACGAAGATGAAATAAATGAGCTCCATTACACTCATCATGCTTGCACCCAAGAAAAATCCCATCACACCTCCAGCACACACTGAAACGAGAAAAAAATATCATGTATGTGTATTCTATTATCCACTAAGGCTATCAATTTATGAGCAAATCAATTACAGCCACACGATTGCATATAAATAAAAACAAATTTAACTTAACTGAATCCCCTAATTTTACATTTTCGAATCAAACGGTGCATTAATATTTATAGTTAGGGAATATTCCATAACATTGCTGTTTTTTTCAATTTGAAAAAAAATGTAGGGCTTGGTGGAAAATAGATTGCTCTATTTGTTACTAATAACTCATTTTCTTCTGTCTCTGTTTTTTTTTAAATCCAGCTACACTTGAGGATAGAAGCATCTGCATACCCAATTCGCTTCTTATATACATAGTCCTTTCAGCACTAGCTTGAATAAGTTTTAATTTATTCGTGTTTCTTACATAAACTGCAAGCTTTGAGTGATTTACGCACAGACAGATAGACTGGGCCAAAGGCGGAGTTGGTTGTATAAAAATTTTCCGGAGCTTCTTCATAGAGAATTTTACATAGTAACTGTTCTTGATTACGGAAATCCAATAGTTAGAGTCTGGAAATGCTATGACTTCAAAATAGTCACCTATATTGAATATTATTAACGGTAAGAACTTTAATTCCAGTGTTGTTACTAATCTAAAAAAAATGTTACAAATCCATATTTTGGTCCATTATCGACTTATTTGTCATAAAATGTGCTTGAATGTGATCTATTCACTAAGTTGGTGTCATAATTCGTTGCGGTGATATTAACGAAAACGTATCTGCTTCGCACTCATATTAATAATCCTGGGGTGTCTAAATAATGGTAAGAACACAACTATTTTTCTTAAGCAGTTTCTTCAATTACACTTATGATCTAGCTACACCTCATTAGTGCTCTTAGTATTATTACATATCAAATCAAGTAGCTTCGTAAGGTTAATTCACTCTACCATAATTATTAATTTAGAATTGTTGCAAGCAACTCCGAATATGAGAGCACAAGAGTCCTACAAATACTCATGAAATGAATCAGTTGAGTCATGCCTAAAGCCAGAAATCTTCCCCGTAATGTTGGAAACCTTGTGACCGATTATTATTAATTTGAAATGATTTATGTTTAGTTATCACTTTGTCTGTTCGAAATCTCTTTACCAATGATGTATCAATATAGGTTAAACACGACGTGAAATTCTGTAACACGTTCACTTTATTTATTGTTACAGAATTTCAGTTTAAATATTTATTGAAGCAAATGATCAAGAGTGTCCGATGTCATCATTTGCGAAAAGGGGATGGTGCTTTGAACTTGTGCCATTCCGTAAAAAAAAATATTAATGCAGGATCCCATTGCTCCAATATTGCAATTTGCACAGTTACAGGACTCTCTCCGTAATGCAACATTAAGTTTTCTTTCGCATTGGATGCCTTAGTGATGCTTTATTTGCTCTTTTGAGTGCTTCTTCCGAATGCGATAGGACAGGATCATATAGTAGAAAATCATACTTAATGATGTTATGTAATTTACAATTTCGATTCGCTGCAAGCAATAATACGAGTTGAACAAATTTGGGATCAGGTTCGGAATGTTTTATCTTTTCAATATTTTGAAAATTATTAATAGCACATTTATGATTTTGTATGAGCTATTAATTTTCGTTACTGCAGGGGTTCGTTGATATTCCGATAAATCCACTTTGAATTTTAGACAAAGGAATAATCGACTTTTCCAAAGCATGTTAAACCGCAACATAATTTAACTTGTCAGATAATTGTTTCAGAACAAAAATATTTAATTCAAATTGTTATTTGTTTGAAGAAGATCCTTTGTGTTTTCTAGGTATGGAAATATTACCTGGAAATGATGTTAAAATACGAAAAAAAAACATATGGCAAGATCTTTCCCAAATGTCTTTAGATTTAATGGTCATTATCCATTCCTTTCTGATGTGATACAATCAAACAGAATTCTTGCCATTTCACAGAGATGATTTTATATATTGAAACATCTCGCTTGCCTTACATGATATTTTTTTTAAATTATATCATATCTATATAATTCTCCGTCACTACACAATGTTCTTCAGTTCTCTATTTTACTCTTTCTCATTAATTCTTGAATATTTTGTAACAATTGTACAAGTACAACGTCGTCGTCGTGCTAATTAAAACGTTGCTAACACTGACTTTGTATATTTCTTTAAATCCTCATACAATCAAATAACTATGAGGGTAATTAAATAAATAAAATCAATCAATCTAGAAACTTACAATGACATCATCTTTACAACGTATACACTCTGCATTTGAATACGCTTGGTCCGCAATTCCACAAGCTTCCCGCTACTCTAAGAAATAAGGTTTTCAGCTTGAGCAGCAAGCCACGCATGCACCGCTTGTTTCACCTGTTCATCAGTGGAGAATCGACTACCTCTTAAAGCATCTCTAAGTGAACTAAACAAACAAAGCGATAGTCGGGAGTGTATGTAGGATGATCCAACACTTCGAAGCCCACATTCTGAAGAATTTGGACGGTGTGGGAGGCGGTTTGTGGACGCGCGTTTTCATACATGCAACGAACACTTTCCGAATACCGACCCCGTAATCTTTTGCGAACTGGAGGTTTCAACTTTCTGGCAAGCATATATTCACTGTTCACTGTTATTATTTTCCAGGTAATCTTCCAGAATGGGCCCATATGAGTTCAAAGAACTGTGAGCATCGATTTTCCTGCAGAAGATTCACACTTGAATCTCTTTTTGAATGGAGATCCTGAATGTTTCTTTTGATGTTCTAGTGTTTGATGTCTGGTTCGAAACGATGGATCCATGTTTCAACTCCAATGACTAGTCGTTGCAAAAACGCTTCACCTGCATTAGCGTGAAGGTCTAGTAGGTGCTAACATATTTTGACACGATTGCGCTTGTGCTCTTCAGGCAGTTGTTTTGAGAAACATCGCGCACATACTTTATACACGTTGAGTTTGTTATGATTATTTTAAATGGATAACCATGACTAATGTTCATATAATTTTCAACTTCCTCAATAGTGACTCGGCGGTTATTCAGGTTCAGGGTACAATTTGCTCATTGTTGTGCTCAGTAGCGAAGTAGATGGACGTCCTACTCTTCTCTCATTCTTCACACTTATTTGATCGCGTTTGAAATTTTCAAGCAACTGGTAAATACATGGTCGCACTAAAACATTGCATCCGTAGATTGCTGACTGTTCTTTAAACATTTCTGATCCTGGTGACCCTTCAACAAACAAAAACTGATTACTGAACTTTGTTCTTCTGTAGTGCAAACGGACAGTGGCGCAGACAGGTTTACTTAGCGTCAGAGTAAAGCAAAATGAAGTGCTAATGCTGAAACCTATCACCAGCGATTACAGTGGTACCATATATCGACTTGCGAGCGCAAAAAGCCAAACATCGACTTAAAGAATATTAGAACAAAGGTGCGCATTCTTATTTACTTACTCTCATACATTTTAATTATCTGATGATCATTGTTCATTTTACAGGGTGTTAAGAAAAGATGGTTACACACTTTGGGACGTAAATCCTGACACCGAAACAAACAAACAATAAATCATTTAAACATGGGGCAAATTCTTCTTCGTTTTCAAGATACAAAGTTTAAAGCATTGATACCAAAATCGATTCCTTCCAATGGCAAGCACAATGAACATTTCATCATGGATCTTAAAATATGCACTAAAGTATAATTTAGTTTTTTGAAAGTGATTTGTATCCGTATAGTGAATATTATGAGCTAAGAAATGATGTCATCGGGTGGTAAGTTTTGACAACTTTGTTATTCATTTATTTTATTTTTGAAATGGCATTACTTCAGTGTATTGGACATTTGGTTTTCTTCAGCGATTGTCAACATCATATATGGACGCAGTGGGCGGTGTTGAAAACTGTGAACCTTTGAAGAAATTTGCTATTTTGCATGCACAAAATGGTATCATATTCATAGTTGCAATACTGTGTGCTGTACTTCACATGCGTTATTTATCATAACTAGAAAATGTCACATATCCAATAAACTGAATTAAAGTGATTTGAGAAAAGTAACGACGTAATTGATTGACAACACTGACTACCAAGTCCCATCCCGTTTTAACAACTACTATCCACTGTAGTGGTGCAAATTATTTTCCGAAAACTAAATTTAATTTTATAGCATCGTTTAATATTTAGTGCAAAATGTTATGGCCTATATGAGCTTTTTCTTGTTTCGATGTCACTATTCACCTCCCGAAGTTTCTAACCATCATTTCCTTATACACTGTACATACGTTTAACCGTGTATCCAGTTTCACACACATTATAGTTGATATATTATAGATGGTTTAAATGAACCCATTACAAAGTCGATAACGAGTTATATATAAATAAAAAGTGAAATAAATTTTCACTTATTAAATCTTATTAATGTGTTTGCAGTATTGCAATTACGGTGGACAGTGTTGTCATATTTCTCGAGACCTCTCTCGCAGTTGATTAAATGTAAATGCTGTCTTCCTCGCTACCTAAAATTAAAATGACATTGCAAGAACCATTCTTTAGGTCATATACAAAGGGTGGTTCTAAGTCTCCGTATTAGTTAGGGCTCTAATTCGGCTCCTATTGCACACGCAGTATATAAACAAAAAATTGCAAACCAAAGTGCTTGTGCAGAATGACATGGTGTAGTTGCTGAAAACAGTGGCGTCCCGGATATACATCTACGAGGGGGGGGGGAATCAAAATTTTAAATGGCACTAGGGGTTAATATTTTGCTTCATTTGAAACTAGCGCCAGATTTTGAATACCATTCAGAGGGAACACGGTTCGATAGATCATACAATTTGGTAGCCACAAGAGTAATTAGTAGATCAAAAATTCTGTATAGTGGTTTCAGGATTCTCAGATGATGTACCTCAAAGAAAAAAGTAAACAACAGGAGTAGTAAACAAACTGGATGCTCGTAATTAAACAACGAAATTTTCGGAAACATGGCCGGCCCGGGAATAGTCCTACAAGGGGACTTCAAATTTATTTAATCTTCTGAGGAGGAACTTGCCGGCGATAGAGATAAGTAGAAGCAGGAGGGTGAAACTCAGATAGCACATTAAACGTGCAGCAAGTTTGCAGCAATATTGACACTGCAATGCTCCAAACTGCATTGCAAGTCTAGAAACTTGCAACAACCTTGCACTAAACTTACTAGTTGACAAATGCTAAAATTGCTACAAACGTGGAAACCCAATTTGGAAAGACAAACCTGCTACAAACTTTGTTTTTAAAAATGTTGGTACAGCCTGTAGCAAGAAAAGGGAGGTTTGGAGTAGGGTTCGAACTCACGACCTTCAGATTTGCTTGTTAATCTTATTGTCTAATACTACCATGTTCCACAGATTCTTCTGCAGAACGGAGTACATTTTATTAGTCCTTCTATGTTACCAAAACAATTTCTGGAATAAATGTATTTATGTGAACTTTAATTTGAAACTGAGAAAGCTTATTGATTCTTTTTAAACCAGATTTCGACTAGACTTGATACTAACTTAAACATTGGTTAAAAAGAATCTTCGCTAGGTAGACGTAGTTCCACCAAAGGCAGACATATGACGTTTGGGCAGGCCAGACGCCAAATTTGTACTAGTCTTGTTTTCCCTTGCAATGCTAATCTTACTGTTTAAGGTTTGTTCAAATGTTTAAATGAATTCCATTCAAACAGCAAAAAAGTATTAGTTTTATTAAAAAGAAAGTGTGCAACAGCATGTTAATAAAATTATCAATAGAGATGTTTCACGATAGGGTAAGTGATTCTTGCATTTCACTTCCTAAAAGATGATGCGTTCACTTGTTTTGTTTCTGCTGCAGCAAACCCTTCGAGGCCGATGTCTAAGCTTAAAGTGCGAAATACGCTTCTACACAACTTTTTTTAAAATGAGCAAACTGAATGTAAAAAAAGATTGAACACTTTATTTCTACAAGGAACTAGAATAATCACAAACTTCTAGAAACCACGTTGTACTTTACTAGGATGGTAAATGGTTAGGTCTGGACTATAACTACTTCAGATTTAATTCACAATGCTTTCATGATTAAGTGAAAAGAAAGTGATATACAGCGGTTAGTGTAAATCAAATTATATCGATTTCTAAAGCCAAATAATGTAATGCTAGAAGCATATTAAAGGGCACTAAATAATCACTAATCATATTAGTGGATATGAACTTGGATGAAAGAGCACTACGGTTTAATTAACTGTAAATATATTATGTGAGATAATTTGCCCATTTCAAAAAAATATATGAGGTTATAACTTGTTTAGCATTTAAGCTATTCAGTTAATAACGCAAGACTTGCCGACCTATTAGATCACGATTAAAATACCTAGTATCCAATACATGTAAGTCAGCAAAGTTTGTGATTGATCGGATGAAGGCATGGATAAGATTTTTCACGCAGAAATTATATTTACAAGGATTTAATACTGCCAAATAGGTGACTATGAAGGGGGGATGGGGGATGCCCATTTCTAGCAATTTTGTGCCCTACTGCTAATTCTATTGATGAAATAGAATGTACAGAACAGCGAGATAACAAATGGATAAACTCATAAATGGCTACAGGAAATCATATTACATATTTATATGTTGGCCCGTTTAAACATTAAGACATGAACGAATTGAAATTTGACTTTCTCAATAAAACTGTATTGTTACCTTCCTTGTCTTCTACCGACAACCTTCATCCTAATCTCATTACTTCTCGAAATGCAGCGTCATTTGTTCATTCTTTCGGTCCGAAGAATTAAAACTTCAATTTATGGACCGCAGCGTCGTCATCTTTTGATATGAAACACACAGACAGACACACACACTTAAATATATATATATATATATATTCATAAATTACAGTTTATTCCTTACCTACAACATCTAGCATTCCTCGAACGACCCTTAATTTGAGTCTAGTCTTCGACAAACGGTATTCCAGGTTCATGGAGGCATATTCTCCCTTTTTAATTTCATCTGCTTGGGCATAACTAGAGATAAATTTTTCAATTAATATCATTTCGAGAACTCGTAAAAAATCTGAAATGAATCAATCACATTGGTAATATGCCAAAAATATTACCTTTTTAATACTACTACTATATACTACTAGCGATCGGATTACTGATGTAACAGATGACGCTGTGATTACGTGTGTTTTTGGCAACGAATGCGAGGAGCAGTAGAACACAGACTTTCAATAGGGTCGTTTGTTGAACGAGGATAAATGGCAAGTGATGGGAACACATAATTAATTTTTACATTATAAATATGGTAGAAGAAGTACTGCTTATGAAGTTTCCACTGTGCTGGGAAATGCACTTGACGATAGAACATGTTACCGTTGATTTCAAGATGTCCGTCATGGAACTAGAAGCTATTACAACTAACTATGTTCTAGTCGTACATGAGTGATTTCTGACGGAGTGATTCTAAACGAACTGATATCAAATAACCGGCATCATGTTGCCAACGAGCTAGCGGCGACGTTCATACTACACAGTACAACGGGATGACAATCATCCTAGGACTGTGCTAAAGAGCTTCCGGTATCAACTTCCACGAGAAGACGTACTCTTAAACATGTTAGTGAATGGTTTTGTGCGAAACGTTTAATGTATTGGTATGTATTTTCACCTAATGAAAATATAAATGCCGATTTCTACTGCCATTAGTTTGACAGACTGAGATATAAACGAAACAGTGTATTATATTGAGAATGTGTTATATTTCATAATGATAACCCCCAGAGCTCATATCCCTCACATGGCATGGAAGATGTTAGTGCATTTTGTTCAGAAAGTATTTCATCGCTCTGTGTATGTTCTCGGTATAACGCACATGGAAACAGCTTGTTTCACTCATTACAGAACGCCTTCGTTCGGTAAACCTTCATGATATAAGAACCTTGCAAGAACTTTAAGAAACCATTTCATTCTAAACTAAAATATATATCAGACAAACACCTAGCATGCATTTCAAAATGATGGCAAATATGTTAAGTATTAAGTCCTTAATTTTTGTGTTCTTCGCTTTTCCGTTTCATTCCAGAAACATTTACGCCTTTTCACACACTTTATATTTATATTTTCAATCTAATAACTGACTGATAGCAGTTAGAATATTTTGAAGAGAAGATTTGGTTTGCTCTGGATCGCATGGAATAGCTTTAAATTTAATTGATATTTGTTTAATACCTTTAGGCATCATTTTTGGCTCAGCCCAAATAGATGATGATACTGGAATTAGAACTGTGAGATGAAATGGAAGAAACTCGAGAAGGCGCACACACACAGCTTCTGTCCACTACAAAGGCCACACGGCACCAGACGGGATCGATCCGAGGACTCTACGCACCAAGGGAAAACATTGTACAACTGACCCACTGTGGTCCCATAGGAAGAAGTTCGACAGTGCGCGCATATGTTTTTATTTTACATTTATACCACTACCAGCGGCGAACAAGGATTCCTATTATTTTAGGTGACGTAATAATGCTACATTTTTTTAAATATTTTGTTAAAGCTTTATGTTTATCAAATAAATTAACCTGCATTGGCACAAATATTATTTGCAGTTTTTGCCGGAATAGTAAGTTGATTTGGTACATTAAGTCAGAACCTTCTTTCTTGGGTTCTTTTAGGTCAGTAAATTTTAAGTAATCAGAATACAGTTCTCTCTGATGTGTGTGGCCAAATAGTTAATATGTAAATCATCTGACCATAGGATCAGGTAATAAATATAAACAGTATCTAAGACAGTAAGATCCAGCCCATGCTATTCTACACGCAAATGAATATTTCTCTCTTTCGACGCACGACAGCAATTTACAGGCTAAACTTCCGCAAACGGTGCATTCAAAAGAAAAGTGTACTGTAATATATATTTTTCGAAGTGCTGTAGAACCAGAAGCGTAGAAAATATATAATAGGTTCTTGAGTTGGAAAGGTTGTGCATGACTGTCCGAGGTAAAGATATATCCATTAGGAATTGAGCCCTGTTTTTCAGTATATATATACACACACAAACATTCATTTCTGGGCTTACATGAAATAAATTTTATAAAATTGTCAGGGTATGAATTGTTTCTGGCTAAACTTAAAATCAATTCTTTCCAGTTATTAAAGCAATAAGAGTAGAGAAATAAACAAAACATCTGATCTAACAGTATTATGGTGTATGCAGAATACGGTTGGAGATGAGACATTTTCACATGCCAATAGGTATGATAAATTAAAAATTACACATTTTATTTTAGATTCATTTAATGTTTACGTTATTGTTAAATTAACCTTTAGATCATTGTCGAGTGTATTATAATATTTCACTGTATAGACAATTAATTTACTTACATCCTTTTACTGTTCTATATAGTATGATCAAATTTATGTACTTACACAGTTTCAGATCAAAACACTCTATATTATGCAATGGCAGTGGCACGTCAGCCATTTTATAACGGATTATTTTTATATGTTCCACTGGTCAAATTGTATCTATTTTTGAATATGATAATCAGGATCACTAACCGCGACATTTAGATTTTATAGTGATTCTGCTGCAATGGTTTCCCGGACCAACATTATTTTTAACACGCTAATTAAAGTCAAGAATAAACTAAGTGAGATAAAAAGCCGAACATTAATAATTCAAATATAGACTATTGAACTGTTGTAAGAAGCATGGATTGTTTAGAAGACGAAAACTATATCTGAAGTAAGGAAACGAACTAAAGGTTACAATTAGATGCAAGACATTTGTCTGCCGAAGAAATAGTTATAGACTAAGGTGTGGAAAAGGATGTCATCACTTAAGCGAATATTTTGAAAGGGGAACAATTATTCTAGTGAAATTATATCAAACTGAAAAATTACTTCAGCAATTTTGTGTGAACAGGACAGTAGTCCACTTAAGTTGCAGTCTTGTGTTGGCATATTAGTGAAACTGCATATAAGAACCACAATATTGTTTGGAACAAGAGGCATTCAAACATATTATAGTGAATAATTCATTAGAATTCCTAGTAATTACCAGGAATAGGTTACTTTACAATAGAAACGAGACGGAAGAGGAAATCAATGAGGCACCCGTTCACATTCATGAAATAGATCCAATATGCATACATGCGCTCTACTTATTCACTATCATTGTCAAGGATAACAAACATGCCGAAAACTATTCAGCAGAATATCTTTTCAAACATTCAACGCTAAAGATTAATATCTCTCCGAAGTTCCTACCTCTTACGCCACAGTTATACCCACCGATGCAATAAGGTAGGTGGCGAGAGCCTAAGTTGCATAAATGTTTTAAATGAATTGAATTCAATATAATAGGATAGTGGTAATTTGAATAATGGTTACCATGGATCTGCATGTTCAGTCACGTTTACTAAAGAATAAAAGAATGTCTTAGCGAACAATTTAACCCCATCTTCGCTCACTAACAAAAACTCAGAATATTGGTAGTGCTTTTATTGAAGTTAGAGGCAATTAAGACTTATATTTTGCCATTCTATCCGCACGAATACGAAACAAATTTTATACTGTAGTGAGATTTCTATTAATTACAAGAACAAGGGTTAGAAATCATAAATTAGATGAATTGAATTATTTACAAACAGCTTGAATAACGTGTTTAGTAGAGGCAATCTGACGGTATTTACATAAACAGTATTTTTAATTGTGCCTGATTCAGAGGTTACCCGGCCTGACTGAAGCATAAGTGATCTGGTGACCCTATCCGATAGTTAAGCCGAATGACACAGTCTGGGAAATTTAATTACCGAGGACAAAATCAGAGGTTCAAAAAGTTCTGCCAGGCTCTTCAGCCCTAAAAAAGCGGTGAAATGGAAAGGGATGAGCCAAGTTCCTTGGCGATAGCATTTAAGAGGGACACTGGATGTTGGCGCGAAGTGGCAGGATTCATGATATTCTAGCCTTGGGGTTACTGGTGGTGGGCGTGGCAAGCTTTAGGGCCTCTAACAGACGTATGACGCAAGAACCTTGCCAACTCGCTCCAAATTTCAGTGTTCATCTTATATGCTATCGACAAGGAACTTGGTTCATCCATTCTCCATTTCGGCACTTGTTAACGCTGAAGAACTTGGCTGAACTTCTTGCACTTCTGGTGATTTTGCTCGGATTGCACAGCTTTTTATACGTAAATAATATATAATCAAGCTTTGCTTCGCTGGGGGCGCTACTCCCAGACTTCCGTGCCTAGATGCGACCTCAGCTTAGATAATTTTGAAGGCTGCTACCTATATGTTAATCAGATTCTCCGGGAGATCCTACCCTGATGGTGAAATCTTCCCCCATACCCTCATATATGTGTACCATCATCAGCTGCGCCCTTATAGGGAAGTATTGTGCCATTTATTGTAACCTAGTCGTGATGGTACGTTGATACAAAATTTAATTTCTCTGGGTCGAACGCTGTGCAAAATAATTTTGGGAATGCCATTTTTAATCCAGAATGGCGATGTTTTAAATATGTTGTAATATTTTCCTAAACTTTATACACCGGGCAGGAATTTGAACTAAATCATAGACTCTCGCGTTGGTGACTCCTCTAATTATCACAAGGTAACGATTGATACATCGTTGGATAGCTTATGGAACACTGATTCCAACGAGGTATTACTTGTGGAATTCCAGCACAATTCGTAGAAGGAGAAGACGAAGAAACAAAACATCCTAACAAAATATGAAAAGTAGAATTTTGGGGGCCCTTCCAACTCTAATAGTCGCCATAAATTGAACAAAATGAAGCTTATGTGTAGGCAATACACTAGTGTCAATAATATAAAAAATGGTAGCCTTTGCTGCAATAGAAAGCGAGATAAATATTCAGAACAAAATTCCGATAAATAAGTCATGTATATCATTTTCGACGGGCTGTTGCAGACCTTCACGTTGTCGACCCTGGTGACCTCCCTAATTGTCACACAGTCATGATTTATACATCGTTGGAAAGATTATAGATCACAAACTCCAACGCGGTAAGACTTGTGAAATTCCCGCCCTATTCGTACAAGAGGAACCTGTTATATTTTCCACTTGTCAACAAACACCTTAACTCCAGTAAACTAGCTGGCTTTCTATTTTCAGCATAGCTTCTAGACAAGGAATTACGGGGTGGAAATGAAGTAAGTTACACTTTTCTTTCTACAAGCAATTATTGTGAGTGTGTGTGTGTCAAAGAAAATAGATTTTTTATGTTTTACTGGAAAGAAAAGCGTAATGAACTAGCTTTATGTTGGAAATTTTCTAAAAACAATTATGCGTAGAAAAACAATTTATTGAATATGACATTCGCTTCCCCCCCCCCCGACCGCCATAGTACCACGTTATACACCCTCCATTCCAAAAGAAACCGAACGTTTTAAAAAAACAAAAAAACAATGTACATTTTGGAACAAATCATTTTTATTAATCAATGTATTCCCCTTCTGCATCGATACACATATTTGCACGCTCCAACAAGTTGTCAAACGACTTCTCCATGTCCTTTATTGGAATGGTCTTTAGGACGGCGGTCGTCGCCTTCTCAATGGCTTCAATCGATGCGTGCCACTTTCCTTTGATCGCCAAATGCAGTTTCGGGAACAGATAGAAATCGCACGGAGCGAGATCTGGTGAATAGGGCGGATGATGCAAACGAATAATGTGATTTTTGACCAAAAATTCAGTTACAAGTCGCGAACGATGTGATGGTGCATTATCGTCCAAAAGAGTCCAACTGCCGATTTCTCGATATTCGGGCCGAATACGACGAATTCTTGCCAGCAAACGCTTCATGACGCCCAAGTAAAACTCTCCAGTGACTGTCTGGCCGGGCTGAACAAATTCTTTGTGGATAATTCCTTTTGAATCGTAAAAACAAATCAGCATCACCTTAACTTTTGACTTCACCAAGCGACTTTTTTTGGGTGGTCCTTCATCCGGCGCTCTCCATTCAGCACTTTGCCGCTTTGTTTCGGGCTCATATTCAAAACACCACGTCTCGTCACCAGTTACAATCGATTTCAAGAAGTCTCGATCCTGCCGAGCACTTTTAACAATGTCTTTGCAATGCGCAATTCGATCAACTTTTTGGTCTTCGGTGAGTTTGTGTGGTACAAACCGCGAATTAACCTTCTTAAGGCCCAAAACTTCGGTCAAAATGCGGTATGCGGTTGTTTGAGGAATGCCTAATTCCATTTCAATAACTTTCACCGACGCTTTTTTGTTATGTTTGATGAATTCACGCACTTTTTCGATGTTTTCTTCCGATAATCCGGTTCTGGGACGGCCTGATCTTTCGTCATCATCCAGCGTCTCTCTACCCGATTTGAATCGCCTGAACCACTCGTAAACTTGCGTACGGGATAGACACTCATCACCATATGCATTTTGTAGCATTTGGTGCGTTTCAGTAAAAGGTTTACCCAGTTTAACACAAAACTCAATTGCAGCTCGTTGTTTGAAACTCATTTTCCGACCGATGTACACAACACACTGACAGTTGAAACGCAATAACTTTGTTGCCGTGCATCCAAATGTCATGACATTTATACCAGTTGTCAATGAGGGACTACGCCATCTACCGGTAACATATTACAACAGATGGCACTAGTGGTACTATTTGTTTTCAAAAGTTCGGTTTCTTTCGGAATGGAGGGTGTATGTACAACATTTTTCATTATTGCCGTACAACATCGTAGTAACAAGTATTATGCATCTATACCAATTCAGTGAAAATATGTATCGTCTTATATGGAGCCGCCCAAAAGATAAATGCAATTTACTTCAAAAAATTAAGACTCAAAAAAATTTGCAAACTTGCCACCCCCACCCCCTGCTACCCCCATATAAGCAAGAAGTACTTTTTCAGGGTATTACCTTGGTACACCACTCCGTCCTCATCCTGGAATATATTTATAAAGTTTTCCTATTTCCGTTTTATGGTTCTTACTACAGTTTAAATATGTAACGTATCAAATAATCAACATTTATAAACAATATTTTTAAAACAATTTTTTGTATGTTAATAATATTTCAGTTTTTGTTTTGTTTTCCTTACTTTAGGAAACCATTATAAATCATCTATGGCCCGTTACTATATTCTTAGAGTAATGTTTGGTAACAATCCATCGTTTTATCTTCATAACCTATCTTGTAACTGTTTTATAACGGTACATAATGTGCTCTTTCTTCTTTTCGCATAATTTTAATTCCTCCCATTTTAGCGCACCCGTATAAAGGTAAGTGAAGAAGGGAGGATATTAAACTTACAGATGCACGTTCTTTTCAATCGTTTAGTATTCTTCATCTGAATATTTCTTTGTACCTCAGATTTCAGTAAGTACAAGTTGATAAGTAATACAAGTACACTTGATGTATTGCACAAAATAGGTTCGGGTTGCTTTCGGATTGCGGTGTAGCAGAAAATAATATCGCGTATTTTCTTTATTTGTAACGTAATATCTTTTCGACCATCAAAATATAATCCACGAATAACACGGTAATTTAGTTTGCTCAGATGTTCGTGGACAATGTTTTTTCCTTCGTATTTTGTTTTTGTATATCGTTTTCCATTCATGAGATTCGTCAATTAATGTGACGTCTTGAAGGACGCTCATTGAAATGAACGTCAGTATTTCTATTTGACAGACCAAAGCAGTCGCAAGTCATTACAGTTATTTAAGGTTCACTCTCATCTGCAAAGTCGACGATGATTTGGATGTTGAGGGACCAATTTTTACATCCGTATCTGGACTATCTTTATCACAAATACTGCTACCCATTTCTTTAGTATTATCATTATTTAAGGTATTCAACTTTGAGTATTGGACCCGTTGATGGATCTATGATTCAATAAGACTGCTGTGGATTTTCATAGCGAATTGTCTTCTGGAAAGATGTTTCTGAAACATTTTCACCACCTTGTGAGCATAAATGACGTAGGAATTAACCAGCGTAATGTTTATAACCCCAAATAAAACATATTAGGGCCATCGTTTAGTCTTAAGGCTACACGTCATTTGTTGACACATTTGATCCAGCGAATCAACTGCTCGTTTTATTGCATTATAAGTCTCGCTTATGTGAGTTTTCTTTCAAACTGGATCAATGACAGGCTTTCCATGACAAGTGGATAAGAGCAACACCACTTATGTATCTTTTTACCTTGTAAGAAACCATTGTTTTCATCCCATCAAAACAAAACATGCTGGTCCCCTTTGTTCCTGCATTTGGGATTTTTCAGTTCTCCTGTGCTTTTTTGGCATGGCATTTCTAAGAGTACCAACGACGTTAAGTTTGTATGGTTAAGTTTGTAACAGTGAGGTTTCGAAAGGTACAGATGTAAACCAGTTGTCGACTGTTATATTTCGATTGAAGCCTTGACAGGTTGTTGACAACTTTTTGACAAAAAAAACTCCGCTTGAGGTAAACCTTCCGTATCCAATGTACTTCCCGTACAAGGGATAGCATCTACCATGTATTTAGTAGCAGTGTCACATCTCAAAACAAGTTTTATTCCATATATGTTGGGTTTGTTAAGAATGTACATCCTAAATATGTAACGTCCTTTAAATGCGAGAGACTGTTCGTCAATTGTTAAAAAAAAAAAAAAAACAAGGCTTGTAAGAACTTCGGCGTGTGGCAACACAATTTTCCCAAGTTTCCCTCATAGGGGCAAAATTTTCCTTCTTTCAGATCGACTCTCGGAATCATCAAACCGTAAACATGCTAGCAAGAAATTGAATCGGTCACAACTCTTAGTAGCGTGGTATCTCTCACCACTGATTTCTGCATCAAACATCTATTTAAATGGAAGATGATTGTCGTTTTGTGCTGTTGAAAGAATTAGTAGTCCCAACAGTGCATCACACTCAGTAGCGGACAGATGACTAACGGTTTTAGTTTGTTTCATATCATTGGCAATTTTTGATGTAATTTTTAGATTTGTATAAGAAAAAAAATCAGCAGTGAAAAAAGGATTTAAACGTTTCAAGATGTAACAGTTTGATTTAGCAGTACCAGTACGGCCAGGGTTTACGTGAATGACATTTCTAGCATCCGAGGCTATATTTCCATCATGCGTTGGCTTGTTTGTCCAACGATGTCCATTTTCGCATCTAAGGCTCACTTTATCAACAATTTCTAAGTATGGATCCGTTGTAGGCCTAGCTTCTCTGTAAGAAGAATGCTGGGTAGATAAATCAGTGGTGCTGGTGCAGGGTTGTGTTATAATCACAGGAAAATGAGGATGCTCTTCCGAAACATCTGAGGTCGGTATATGAGTTATTTTCTTCTTGGATAAAGATGCTTCTTCATGCGAACTTGAAACACGTCAGTTCTTGCTCTGCATTTATATAGTCTGGATCAGCATCAGAATTGTAGCTGTATATAACAATATCATGTTGCACACATTCTTGTTCGTCATAAGATGTAATAATCTGGTCCGACGTATCACTATCACACTCATTTAGGTATTTTAAAATGAGCTCACTGTCATCAAAACTCTTCCGATTCATTTTTCACTTAACTTTTATAAAAAAAAACTATAAAATGCAACCAACACTTTCACTTAAATGTAACTGTAAGTCAACTATAAAAGTAAAAGTTAATAGTAATAAATATACCAAAATCTTAGCGTTATTCTTAACATATCGTAAATCATACGAACAACTAATGATTTCAAATGTAAGGACATTATTTAGGGACCCTCATACCACACCGACCTCTTGGCAATCTTTGCACCAAAACCACTTCGCGTGTTTGAGGGACATAAGCGAACTAAAGATGTTCTCCATGGAATTTGGGGTGGGCTATACCCATTTGTCTCCCCGTCTCGACCCTTCACGCGCCGTCGAGGCACGGAGTCATAAGGATCTGCTTCGGATTGCTTGTATGATCCTGTATGGGCCTTTATGATCGTGGACTTTCAAGCGGTTTCTCCTGACCTTTTAACAGTATTATTAAATTTGCTTCGTTTCATTTTTTTAGGGAAGCGTCCCTGCCTCAGACATTCGGCAACGAGTCTTGCCAGATGTGGTGTCCAAATGTGTGTGATTTTTTATATATATATTTCCGATTTTAATCCGTCAGACCCCGGCGCTTTTCCACTTCTTAGTGATTTTATTGCCTGCTAAACTTCCGAATTTTGTACAATTTGCTCAACTTTATTCTCTTCTTCTTTCAGTCTGATTATTTTCCTCAATTGTTCTTCTGATTCTATTCTAACTGTTCGTTGAACTTTAGTTTCATCTTCCTCTTGATCCTTAGGTATTAGTTCTTCCATTAACAATTTCGCTGAGTCCCTCCAGTTCTTTGTATATGTACCATCTGTTTTCTTTAGTGTTGACAAGCTAGTAGGTGTAGTCTTTTCCATACATAATTTGTATGCATCCGTTGTTGGGTTATTTTCAAAGAACTTTTCCCATGTTACTTTTTTCCTACTCATTATTCTTTCTTTATACTCTTTTTTGCATCCCTATATTACTCTAATTTCCTGGTTCTAAGCGCCTGGTCTCTGTCTTGTTGGTAGCTTTTCCTTCTGGATCTGACAATCCTCCTCAGCCTGTCTAGTTCCCCGCACCAGAAAGGGGTTCTGTTCTTATTCCTTTTCCTTTTGCTAGGTGGACATGATCTTCCAATTGCATACTCGGTTGTGCATTCTACCTCCTCCTCTTGTTGATCCAGATTTATCCCCTCTGTCACTTCTGGCAATGTCAAAAGTTTCCTCCATCTTTTTCCAGTCCATCTTCATCAAGTTGTATTCGGGTCGCACTTGCTCAATGGCAGTGGTCTGTGCTGCACTTTTATTCTTTGTTATTTCAAATTTTAATATATCATGATCGCTACTTGTTTGCACGTCTAGTACTTGCCAATTTTGTATGTGGATATGTACATTTGGAGATGTTAGTGTAAGATCTATGTTGGTTTCCTCGCCTGCTCGATTCCTGTATGTTGGTGGTTGCCCCTCAATATTTCATAATATTGAGTTATTTGCTTGTATCAGGTCTTCCATTAATTCCCCTCTTCTCCGATGTCTGTCTGCCTCTTTTGCGATATTGCGGTACCATAGGCGCTATTTTGCGTTTGCGTCCATAGTTATGATTATGTTTCTATTCCTGTATGCATGTATTATGTTTTCAAGTTTTTCAACGAATTGGTCTATTTCAAATCTAAATTGGCAGTACGTACTTACTATTATATATTTCGTGTTGGTTGTCAGTAGTTCCGTACAGGAAGTATGTTCATCTGTAAATTGGGATATTTCTGTTAGTTTGTTCTCAAGGTTCAAGTTTACAATAGCCGCTTTTCGATTAAGTCCCTTCACCTCTATTTGCGCCGTTGTGGGAATGTTAATTAACTTACTTTTTAATGTGTATGGATTCTGAATACACATCAAATTCATCTTCAATTCTGCCAAATGTAAGGACAACAGGAAACTGAGCAAGATAATTACTGGCTGACGATACAGGCGTAGTGAACGACGGAATTCAGCGGGCGTGTCCATTGGTGCCGGCCAAGGCGAAGTGAACATCAAAATGGTACAACCAGCTCGTAAAATTTACTACATGTTAGTTTTCTCGGATTAACCCTAGAACTATCAAGCAAGTCCATTGGGCCCGTGATTATATTTTCTTATTATTTCTATTCTCTTCCTGTGTAAGCAAGGACTGTCTCGTTTAGTGACTTATACGTTTTTATCAATCTGAATTAAAAAGCAAAATAAAGACATCACTCGCATTCGTGGGTTGCCAAATGTCTTTAATTGTCTCATTGTCTACCATTCGGGTCCAGTGGACCCATCACCAGATATCATTATGTATATACTTACTTATATGTGTGCTGCTACCATAAAATATAGATGGCATGTGCTGTCATTGTATATATTTGAAATTCGATAGCGTGATTGTCACTAGATATATATTGTATAGCATTTTTGCTAAATGCTAGAGCTTATTTTAGTTGTAATTCCTCTTGAGTTGTTCAATGTAGTGTTGCTGAATCTACATTTAAAAAAAAAAAAAGATGTCTCTCAGCTGTTTGCGTCTTTTAGAGTCCATATTAATAATGTCAACTTTTATACAAGTTTTCTAGGTTAAAATGGCAACATCAGAATGCCTAAGAAATGACGGCATTGAAAAATATTTACATGAATTGAGTTATGACAATTATGCCTCCGACAGTCAGTATGTCTCATCAGATGATGATGCTGAATCAGATTATGTGGAAGGAACTGAATCGCTTGATGATGTACCACTGTTGCAGCGTGTGAGATTGTGCCAAAATGTAGACCCTCCCACAATAAATTTGGAATATCTGTCAAAAAATGGTATGGAAGTGTGGCAATCACATCCAACGAAATCAAGTCATTGTCGCGTTAAAAAGCAAATGTGATTTATGGAAAATCAGGGCCTGCTCGTTATACACTAAGAAATTTGGATGATGAACTTTCTGCATCTAGACTTTTCGTTCGTGCTCCTCTGATTGACAGCATATGCATGTGGACAAATAAAGAGGGATAAATTGTCTATGGTGCTGACTGGAAATGTATAACTAAGGAAGAATTTGATATTTTTTTGGAGTGTTAATTCTAATTGGTGTGTGCAAATCCAAAAATCAAGAAATCACACAACTCTGGAGTGTTGAAGATGGACGTCCAGTGTTCAATCTTAAAATGTCTCGTAACCGGTTTCAGATAATAAACAGAATTCTTCATTTTTCTGACGCAGCCAGCAGACAACGATATCGGTTCTCAGATAAACTGTAACCCACTCGGTAAATATTTTAATCTTGGGTATGTACACTTGAAGATGCCTTTGTTCTAGGAATTAATGTTACCATTGATGAACAACCATTGATGTTACCATCGCTGTCTTTAGATACGATGGTGTCCTTTGTCTTATTGGCGGAAAGGACATGGTGAAAAATAAACCAGAGTTGCTTCTGAGATTTACAACCACGAGTGGACAGCATGAGAACTCAACATTATTTAGATTTCAAGATAATGTTATGATCTTATCGTATTGTCCAGAAAAGGGAAAGCTTGTGGCCCTTATGAGCTCAATGTACTCCCAACCTACAGTGGACAATTCTCGTCCTGATACGAAATCAGAAATTATACTCGACTATAGTAAAAACAAAGGAAGAGTGGACAAAACGGAGAAAATGGTAAAGTGCTACAGTACTAAGAGTATGACTCGCCGATGGCCTGTTGCAGTTTCCTAGAACATGATAAATGTGAGTACTCTAAATGCATTTATCTTGTGGCTCTACGTTTGTAGTGCTGACGCTACACCAAAGAAACGAAAGCGGAGGTCTTTTCTTACCAGACTGAGGCAAAACTGTGTAAATTACGTGAGGTTACAGCTGAGCCTAAAAAGCGTTCATCTCCTGCAGAGGGTATTGTTCCTAACCAAAGCAACAAGGCACGTTGTCATATGTGCCCATCACGCTTAGATAGGAAGACAAGAACCGTGTTTGATTTGTGCAGAAAAAATGTTTGCCAAGAGCACGGCGTATTTGTCTGCAAAAATTGCAACATTGAGTAACTTGAGAAAACTTCGAGATTGTGAACACTTGTGAACTTGTGACCACTTCCTATATCGAGTGAAGTTCTGCGGTGTATTTATTTTATTTCTTTTTCATACAATAAAACATGTTCAATTTATCAATATCCTCAAGTTTTAATTAGGGTCCATTGGACCCAAATGGTAGAAGGCGTGTGGCAAAAAGTATAGGACAGGGTGGTTGGGAAGTGGTCGTACCCCTAATTAGTGTTTTCTGACGGTTTTAGGTTTTACCCACATTCGTTTGGTAATATTGCTTGGCATTGTCTGGCAACACTGCTTGGCATTGTCTGGCAACATTGCTGTCCATGTTCATTTGTTTTCTGCTTGGTAATATTTATTTGCAGTGAAGTCGGAGTAATCAACAATGAGTGATCAAAGTCCATTTAGCATTAAACAAAGATTAGCTGTTGCGGTTTGGCTTCATGAAATTTGTCACACAGGAGACACCATGGAAAGTGTTGAAGCGAAATTTACAGACCGCTTTGGTATTAATCACAAAGAAAAGCAACAATGTTTGGGTGGGAAAAACGTGCATTTGCTACGGGCAGTGTGAAAGACATTCCGCGAGGCGGTAGACCGAAAAAACGGAGGGAAACGTGCCGTGAAGTGGAAGCATCAGTGCAGCAGTCGCCTTTAAAATCAACACGTAAAAGGTCTTTGGAGCTTGGTATTCCTAGGACCACCATGATGACGCACAGGAAAGAAGATCTAAAATTGAAGGTCCATGTGAATGAACTGAATGAATGGATGCGCGGAAAGAGGCATGCAGAACTCTCCTTCAGGCGTTCCCTTCCAAACGATCCCGTGGTGCAGTCTTCTTCACAGACGAGTGTGCTATCTATCGGAGTATGCATTCCCGGAATATTATAATGTGGTGTAAGGAAAAACCCCGGTTTTACAAAGAGATGGAGATAAACCCACCACACGTGATGGTGTGGGCTGGAATGAGTGCAACACACATTTTTGGGCCTTACTTCTTCGAAAACAAAGTTAATGGACATTCTTACAAGGAGATGCTTAGTGAGTGGTTGGTGCCTCAACTGGAAGAAAATGGTATCAAAGACACTGTTGTGATACAGCAGGATGGAGCACCAGCGCACTTCGCGGTTCACGTGCGAAATTACCGGAATTTACGGCTCTGCATCTTCACCAGCTCCCTTTGCTTGGCATCCAAGAAGTCAACACCAGACAATGCTCTCTGGGTCTTCATAAAGCAACAAGTAAGAAACACTCGATATCACACAACGCAGGAATTAAGAGAAAATGTGGAACACTCCATCACCCTCGCCACTCCGGAGTATCTCAGCAAAACATCTGCGAGAACTTGGCGCAGAAGTCAGCTGTGTTACGACATGGATGTTGCTCATACCGAAGTTTATGACTCTTAATTCTTCAAAGTAACTGAGTACAGACATTCTACCATAAACAACACTATGCTGTTGAACCTAAAGGCGGGGTACGCGCACTTCCGGGCCACCCTGTAGTTCCAGTGTTAAACGAGTCTTTGTTTCTTTTAAGTCTAATGAACTAATTTTGCCGAATTTCTTATTCCTTTGGTCCTACATAAATTTTATTTCCAGCGATGAAATCCTTCTGGACTTTCCACAAGCACTTTCCACTTCTGGACTTTCCAATTACGATGCATTTACCCCTATCAACCGTCCTCTCGCATCCACAATTATAGGGCATTGGACACTTACAAAGAGCAACATAAAAACTTGTGGCAGGTTCTCACTTAAATTATTTAAGTTTGTTCTGGAAAGCACTCCTTATAATGTCTCTGTTGTAACAATTTCTTATTATACTGTTTTGGTCATGGTACGCTTTGATCATTAGTTTTATTTTCTTCTCTACTACTGGCATTGCTTGTCTTGTTCTCTATTCGTTTCACTTTCCTTACCACATCATTTATGACTGTTGAAAAACTAACTGTTAAATAATCATATTTTACGGCGAGTTTTAAGCCTTTTCTCGAAACAGCGCAGCAGCACTCTCCTGTAAGTGGAGACTTGAGATGAAGGAAAATTTTGAGGATTGACAAATATAGTGCAAATACATTCCCTTCTTGTTATAAGATTCGCAGATCAATCACACATAACAGAAGCAATGAATTGCCACACGAAAGTGCACATATTGCGTACATCAATAAAATTAAAAAAACTGCTTACCAGCTGCCGGTATGACCAAAAAATTCAGTCAAGGTCCAACGCTATTGACACGTCTTTCATTACCGACAATTCAACTAAACTGAAACAATGTACCCTTGCCGCACTAACTTTTTGTTCGATATTCTCTTAAAATTCATCATAGATTACAAACAAACAAGTGCGTACTCGCTTAGGGAAAAAACAGTTTATGGCCCCGAGACGAGAAATATATTGGTTTTGTCAGCGCGGCGAGCAGAGCAGGCGTTCGGGGCTGAGAGCATTATGACATGGGACGTAAATGAAAGCTCTTGCAATATTTTTTTAAACTTCTGAATTGTTCTATGCAATAAATCAATTCTTATTACATACTTATTAGATAGTGGTATGTTGTTTACAGATGATGTGCCCTAGCGTGCCCCAGTCTGAGCTTTAGATACTTGGATTTATTATATATTTTAAAAATATTCTACGTTTTCGATTATCTCGTCGTCATAAACGTATCTTAAATTATGTAATATCGTTAGCTTGTACTGCTATTTATTGCATTCCATATTTACCAAAACACTAGTAAACTTACCTATAGACAATTTCAGAACTATACTGAGCGCAAGATCGAGGACATTTACAGTAGAGACCAACACCATTGTCTTCGTGTGTATTAATAGGTTCAAGTTTATCTGAAATGAAAGTTGTTATAAATTAGCAACAACTAGTCTACAACTCTGTTCAAATTTACATTGCAATCAAGTAATTTTGTGTGCCAACAACACAATTCGGAAATCGTCAGGAAAGATGACAATATGCAAAGTTGAAACATACATAAACTTATCAACAAGGTTAGTTTTCTAACATATTTAATTCCATACATGAATACCGCATCTAGTGAAGTCGTCCCGTATATGTAGGTCTTACGCACTGCTCTACAACCTGAAACAGCCACGATGAAGTTATCTTTAGTAACAAAACTACCGCACGTGAGATACCAACTAGTGATTAAAAAAGCCTCCTTTTTCGTAGCAGCGATAGCAGTAGCTGAAAGTTTAAAATAGCTGTTAAAATAGCAGTTTAGAAAACAAAGGTTTCCATTTGAGATTTATTTGTTTCCAACATAAAGATCAGGGAAAACTACCCTATTAGATTATCTTATATAGTTGTGCAGTAGTGTGATCGACTACCGTTAAGATTTGGTAGATCCTTCATATTACAACTGTCGGAAAATTATTGTTTGTAATTATAGGTGATTTCAGAGATTCAGTTACATATTCTCTTAGTGAATAATTAGTACACGTATGATTAAAATTTAATAGTTTCTTGACATTCTTTCTGTTATAAATGAGAACTATTTGACAGTACAAACCAGCAGACTAATAGAAATAAATAATAATTGCTTAGCATTAAATTTATTTATGAGCATTTGGCATTTTTGACTCAGGTCGGGTTGAGTTATGTAGAAGATGAAGACAGTATCAACCAGTGCATTACTTACCGAAACATCGCTGCATATCCCTGTTTAAACTGAGGAATACCCTGGGATAATTCGGTCCGGACTTCAAATTCGAATATTTAATTTATGAACTTATGTTATTTCAAAAATCAAAGACACAAACCAAGACTGGGGAAATAATGCGGAAAAGTGTCAGCAAGGGTATAAATTGAATATAGCATCCCATATTTTCCTAGTATGACTGCGAAAAAAACAGAAAAAAATCTCAGCCAGGACTATCGGTCCCTAAAACTGAACCTACGACCGACCAAATGCTAAACAAATTACGCTGAACCACTGATAATTCGGGATTTAATACCCATAACTAGACATGGCAGATCCGAAGACTGCGTCGTTACCGACTGTAGCACAAGGGCTGCGCAATAATTGCTTTGAGAAACCAACATGTCTTTAGGAAAGTTTTACGTAGGCTAAATGATATAGGGCGAATATATACAGTATATATATATATATCCTACAACCTCTCTCTCTCTCTCTCTCTCCATATATATATATATGGGTTGGACGAAAAAAATCTAAAAAGTTTGAACAAGTGTGAAAAAATCATACGTAGTATTTTGTGGGGCCTCCTTTTGCGTCCAAAACAGCTTGGATCCGACTTGGAATGGACGTATACAGCTCCTGAATCGTGGTGTGTGGAATGTTGTACCATTCTTCCTCCAAAACATGCTCAAGTTCCTTAGGGGATGATGGTGTAGGGTAATGAGACCGAACACGCCTTTCTAACACAGACCACAATGGCTCAATGATGTTCAGATCTGGTGATTATGGGACCCAGGGGAGGTGTGATAGCTCCTGGTCATGCTCCTCAAACCATGATTGCACCGTTTTTGCAGCGTGACAGAGTGCCAAATCATCTTGGTAGATGCCATCACCATCCGGGAGCAATGTGTAGGCCATGGGTAGAACCTGGTCCCCCAAAATGGCCTCATACGCCTTAGCATTCATCATTCCATGCAGGGCTATGATGGGAAGTGCAGAAAACCACGATATCACTGTCCATACTGTAGCAGAACCACCCCCATGCTTTACAGTTGGGCGCAGACAGCCTGGATCATAGGTCTGCGACGGTGTTCTCCATACGTAAATACGACCGGTTGTTGGAAACAAGGTGTAGGTCGATTCATTGGAATACATTACGCGTTTCCACTGATCAAGCGTCCACTCCTTGTGGTCCTTGCACCACTAGATACGCCGCTTCGCAAGAGGTTTGGCAATCGCGGCCCTGCCATGAATTTTCATTTTATTAAGTTCCCCGTCGCACTGTTTTTTATGAAACCGGGTTCTGTAGGCCGGAATTGAGATCAGACGTAATTTTCATTGCAGTGGTCTGCTTTTTAGCTGCTACAATCCGTTTTAATGCCCTCCTGTACCTTTCGGACAGGATTGTCTTTCGACCACTGTTGTGCTTTGCAGACGTTGTTTGCCCATGCATTGTGTATGCCCTCGTGTCATTGGACACAGTGCCTGTCGATACCCCCACAATGGTCGCCACTGTTGTCACTGAAGCTCCAACCAGACGGGCACCAACGATCATGCCTCTTTGGAAGTCTGTCAGGTCGCCCATTTTATCGCACCACTTGTACACCACGACACTCACAGGTGAACTGGGTACTGCTGACGGAAGAGGAAGGTCCACATGACACATTGAAAACAAAACACGATCAGCAACACAACAAGTGGTGTACAGTGGCGGGCCACACTTACGTGTCCTGTATGACGTGTTTTTAGACTTTTTGTCCAACTCATATATATATATATATATATATATATATATATATATACAAAAAGTCCTTTGTCTGTTTCATATATAAATCTATGCACGTCCAATAATTTTGCACCAAATGTAGCATAGACGCGTATCAGATACTGAGAGAGGCGTCAGTGTTGATATTTTGTTTTAAAATTCATGTTTCAAATTGCTTCCATAACAGTGAAAAGTTTGAATGCATATGTATTCAGGGGCTCACTGACCCGGCCGGGAATTCCAGGATGGACCCCAACATAATTTTTGTTACTGAAGCCACATTTGTTATTACTGGTAAACTTACGGTATTTCCGGTCTTCCCTAGACCCTTTATTTCTATTGAAATAGATTTAGAAGAATTGAAACCTTTAATCTGAGAATGCTAAATGAAATTCCAATGATAAATGATCCCCTTACGCATAACGTAGAAGCGTACTTCGCGCCTACAGTTGTCACATGAGGTAGTCGCCTTTACAATTTCATTGTTAACTTATGGGTAAAACTCCGGATGCAAGAAATAATATTTATGGTACATATTTCTCTTACCTGTTCGCTATACATGTTCTCTGTACTAAGACCCCTAGTCAGAGAGGGACTAGTAGGGGCTGCTCAAAAACTTTTCTTGGTCCCAAATAGAATTTACATTTTTATAAGTAGTAGATAGTAGGATATTAACATGGAATATCTAGTGAAAGACGGGTAAAACATTGTTACCCGTGTTTCACCAGGTCAGAGTTTCTCAACGTTGATGTCGTGAGTTGTGCACAAGGGGGTCGTGAGAAGAGCTGACAAATAAATTTAAGTATCGTTGTGTAATTTCTAACAAATACATTTCAAAAAAGTTAATTTATTTTACTTTTTTTATAATTATAAAATATAATTGTTATTTGTTGAATAGCTTCTCGATAATATAATTAGGATATATATTACCAAATACAGCAGATCAATTGTCATGTTTTCAAATGAAAAGCATATATTACACAAAATAAAGAAATACAAAATTATAAAACGTTACGAATAATTTCACAAGTCTACTAGGTTGCACTAAATCTGCTATTTAGATGTAAAAAGGTTGAACGTGTTCGGTTCACTTCTTGTGATAAACTTTATCAAGTCACTTTCATTCACAAGTTAGGTACCCATACTTGCCCCAAATACCACGTTTTTAATATAGAGATTCTTTATAAATTCGTGTAAATGAGAAACAGCTCCTTAAGTACGAAAGTGTTCAACATATTTCCCTGAAATTGTCTACAGTCGCTCATGACACTGTGAAAACAATTTTCTAAAACAAAATTGTAACCCCTTTCTTGGGTTTCAAAAAGTGAAGCAAATCGTGATCGAGAGATGCTACAATATTTTATAAGACAGAAATCGCGGTCAGACTTAATTCCTGGTATTATTTAATACAATTAAGCACGTACAATTGGTCCTCTGAAATACCATTGAATTTTTCGTAAGCGAGGTTCATTTTTGAAATTTAGTTTTGAAAAATTATTTTCACTGTGTCAAAAGTTCAGGCCTTTGTAGGTAACTGTAGAAAAATTCATGAAAATATAACG
>JAGDQP010004921.1:50137-73923 GCA_022664845.1 Lepisma saccharinum | reverse complement strand
AGAGAGAGAGAGAGAGAGAGAGAGAGAGAGAGAGAGAGAGAGAGAGAAGGTCGCTTTACTTTCTAGTTAAAATTATGATCAACACTAGCAATTCCAATTTTAATAACAGGAATAACACATTACCCAGGATCCTCTTCAGTAACATCCAAATCAAGAAATACTGCTGTGTCTCCGGAATGAGTTGCTTCATTCTCTTCCGTAGGAGCAGATTCACTGGCATCCTTTTCCGTACTAGGGCTCGCATTTGCTTTCCTGCCTTCAGGGGTCGATTTATCCGCGTCTTTCGTCGTTGTTTCTGTAGTCTCAGACGATTCTTTCTCGTCCTGCTGCTTTGCAGCTTCGAGAGGTTGAGTCGGTTTCGGAGCCTCCTTGTCATCGCTTGTACTACTCGTTAAAGGTTTATCCACTTCTACCGTTGGTGCAGCCTTATCCACTTCAGCTCCTCTGTCTTCACCTAAAAAAGTAAAAATAAATAAATAAACAGTGATGTTTTGGTGCTCATTTTCAGAAAGCCATGCAAAGTCACCACAAAATTAATTCATACTTTTTTTTAAAGGTGGATTTTCTCAAATTTAAAGGAGAGAGAAATATACTAAATATAATGACCGTTTTAAACAATTAAATTTTACTGATTGTAAACAATTCAATTTATGCACGACTGATTGTTGAAAAAATAAATATATATGTTTAAGATCAACGTAAAGGAACGGTGGAGTTATAAGTACTAATGTTGTACTAGCATATATTAATGTCATGTATATAATTTTTCAAAATCATACTTTTCTTTTTATTTCCATATTACTGACAGTATAACCATAATTCTTGTAGTTACATTTGACCTAATTCAAGTCCTTCGTTTTTTGCGTTTTAAGACAAAATTTAGCGCTACCACCTTAGAATTTCGTATTGTGTCGTTTTAACCAAAATGTCATTCAGTATTAATATTTTTTAGTGTAAATATCTGTACAAGACGGACGACTGGAGGCCGACACGTTAAGTTATACTTCAGGTTCATTGATTTCCACGTGTCCAAGCCGGAAATGGACTGAAAGCGGCTAGCATTGTAAATAAAAACAATTAACGATTTTTTTATGATGTCATCTTAGGATGTCTACCGGAATTTTACCAGAAACACTAAGGCCTCTCTCGTCCACTGGATGCGGAAACTTATGAATTGCATGGTTGGACGAATACGCACGAAGTTTATTCGTTCGTAATCGTGCGAATTCTCGTGCATTGCCAGAGTATTCGTCCGAATCAGTAGTTCGGAAACCATACCACTCACAGATAACACATTTGTAATCTCTATGCTTTGGAAACGCCTCTCAATGAAAATTAAGGCACCAAAGAAAACGGTAAAAGTGGGTGAATGAAATTTTGTAGAAAGAAGAAAACAGTTTAGTGAATTTTCTCATTTCATTTGTGGGATAATTTAAAAGCTGACAAGCAGTATTTCAGCTACTTCCACATGAAACGCGATACAATTCTTAACAAATTTCATACAATCTTAAAAACTTTAATAAAAAATCGAAATGTTTATAAAATAATGCTATTAAATGTTAAGAAAACGTGTGCGACGCGTTCATTTCTCTTGCAACTTCCAGCAACAATTTGTTTTGTCCTTGTTACAAAGCAAAAACGATTACTGTTCGTACGAATAAATCCAAACAGAATTGGACGCACTCGCAGGTCGCAGCTATACGCACGGAAACGGATGAACATTGCGCTGTCAGTGGACGATGTCCAACTGATACATTGCTGTCTGGATCGTTCGTCCAAACACGCAATTCGCAGATTTCCGTATCCAGTGGACGAGAGGCCTAAGTTTAATCAATTTCACAAATCTGTATAAAATTCCTCCACATCCAGCTACGGCTGATAGAATGAATCAAATATGGCATTCGCATCGAAATATCGAAGACGTTACCCGAAAATTCCTTCTTTTTTTGTAGAGGGCATACCTGTTACCACATTTGTAACTATTAGTATGAATCAAGTTAAAAATTATGTAAAGTGAATGTTTAAATTTTCGATTACGTAGAAAATGCATCTTGTTTTCTAGGGAAGGAGGGGGTATTTCGTTTTTTACTGCAACATGACATCTCACGTTTTCATAGCAATATCTTTCTCATAATAATCCTCTCTTTCGTTGCCTTGAAAGCCTAACCGTAGTACAAGTATTCAAATAATAATATATTAATCGAGACTCAGACTCACGCTCAAAGCATGCTTTTATGAGTCAGAATTTCTAGGTAACTTTTAACGTAGAAAAAGTTAAATGTTGTAAATACATCAGTTTCTTGCTGCAATTATCGAGAAATATCAAGAAAATAAGTTCCTTTAATTCTGGATGTGTTTCCTTTTATTGCTTAACGCGAGAAACGCAAGACTAGACATTATACATACAGGGTGAAGGGAATGCTACCAAATGTTGGATATCGGTAATGTGTGTGTGTGTGTGTGTGTGGCGGGGGGGGGGGGTCTATGATTCGGAGTGGGTACCACGCAGCCATCTTGGATTAGGTCGAGAATTTGAATTCGGAAGGGAAATCGTGTGACGTTTTAGGCTACCTTGTTTCTCAGAAATTCAAATGTGAAATCATTTTTCACCTACGTTTATTTGTTTACGAGATAGGGACACTGAAAGATGAGATTTTGCTCTTGAGTGGTGCTCGCAGAACCTGGGTGACTGCAGCTGAGTTCAACGCGGGTTCTTCGAAGAGCAGACATAAAAGACGCAAAAGTGTTCAAAATATTGAAGAAATTTAAGGAGACGGAATCAGTGCGTGACAGAGAACGCAGTGGGACGACAAAGGACCGCAACTGACGAGAACAAGGCAACAGCAATTGGGCAGCCATTGCGAAGAGCCCCACACACAGTACTCGACGATGTCAACTGTCAGAGTTCCGTATTACTGATGCTGCATGAAAACAAGTGGCATCAATGTACGCTGCAAGTGCAGCAGGACATAAACGAGGGTGATCCAAACAGGCGGTTATAGTTGGGCTCTGAAGGTTATTCAATGAGGATCCAATTTTGAATTTGTGTGTATTGTTTAGCAACGACATCGTTCTATGTCCACGGTGAGGTTAATAAATAGAACCATAGTTATTTGTCTGATGCCAACCATGGTGGACAAATGACAGTCAAGGAGATGGCAAGAGCAAGGTCATGGTGGTGTGTGTGGTTTATGTGGCACACGAATTGTGGGCCTGGTGGTTATCTATGGCAACTTCACTGGTGAACAATACCTGGACATTCCTCGTGAGAACGTGCTCCACCTCACTGCTGAATACTGAAGGTGATTTTCTAGTTTTTTCCAGAAGCATGGCGCACCCCTGGATGGGACTGGTGAGAGGACGGTGGTTGGATCTCCAAATTTCTGGAATGTTAGATCGGTCAGCGAGGAGCCATCGAGTGACCTCGTTCACCTGATCTCACGCACCCTTGATTTTTACCTCTGGGGCCATCTGAAAGACAGGCTGTATCATAATAATAATAATAATAAAACACGATACCAAGCAATGGATCCAGAATGCCTGCACCGCCGTGGAACCCGGTATGTTACGCAGGCTCCATGAAGATTGGAAAAAACTAATTCCTTTGAATGTGTACGAAAATGACAACCACATTAAGCACATGTTGCAGGACACCAAATCCTAAGTTATTTTAGGGGCTCTATCTCCTAAACCAATAAACGTAGGTGAAAATGATTTCACATTTGAAATTCTGAGAACGACCTAGTCCAAAACGATATGCCACGACCCCCTTCTCATTTAAAATTCTCGACCTAAATCCAAGATGGCTGCAATGAAGACACATATTACCGATATCCAACATTTCGTTTTACTCCCTCTACCCGTTATCAAATTATCAGTGTGTTTTCAGACTTTTGCCTCACCCTGCACTTAATCGTGTACCCTTCTATAACCTTGTTCTGTGGTGTCATCGCAATAAATAAGTAGTATTCAACCATGTCATCACAAGGCTTTCATTTAAATTAATCAGGTATGACTAGTGAACGTAGCCTTCTTCAACATCTCCATAATTCACTGGATAAACAAAAATTCGCTAATGACGATGTTCGACATGCGAGTCACAACTTGTTTGCATCACAGAAACCAGACTTCTTTTCCGCGGAAGCCAGTTGTTGACAGATTGGCATAGATGTGTGGACACACAGTTTCTTACTACAGACATCGGCAAACATCAAGAAAACAAATATCCCAACTTTTCAACGTATTCAGTTTTAACGCTTAATTAAAAAAAACAAAAACGGGATGATGCACAAGCGACATATTAGGTCTAGTTCTTACCTTCCAAATTCACTGTTTCCGAAGGCTTGTTCGTACTTAAGGGTGGAGTGACTGTAAGAAAACGAAACATCAATTAATTCATGTGCACTAAAATGTAGATGTTACATAATACACAAACCCACGACGCTTACTACTAATAATATAAAACACTGGTAGAACACAAAGTAAGATTCCATACAAAGCTACTTTATTGCACTTCGCTGAATGGCGTTCCGTGCATATTCTACTTACAACAATGTGATCTACTAGTATTTGCACCAAAGATCGGTTACTATGTAGTCTTTCTAATTTTAAATTATATATATGAGGCGTAGCAAGGTTTACTGGAATCGGTTCATTCGCTCCTTCGTCATGCTCGAATGTGTTTATTTTTGTCGTTACCATAGAAATCGCAAAAAGTTCAGCATTTTAATATAATTACATTTGTAAGCGTAGTGTTCCATATAATCGTATCAAGCGGCCGTAGCTCAGTTGGTTTTGCATTCGGGAGTCCTTGAATTCGATCTTAGCGGCTGACTAGGGTTTTTCCTCAGTCACACTAGGCAAATACCTGCATGGTACCAACTTAGGTTCTGGCAGAATCTTTCCCGCATCCTCTTCTCCTACTCTATCCCGGCTTGAGTCATATATCGCTAAAATCAATTCAATTCCTATATAAACACATACAAGTTTGAAGTTAAACCATTCTCGATGTGATTATTTTAGGAATAATGATAGAAGATCTGAACTGCCTTTTACCATTTCATTTCGGATATCAATTTTTGACCTCAAAATAACTCACTGGATATGTGTGCATTGTCTATTGAATTCCATGGAGGAATTTCAAGGTTCAAATATGGCGTTTATGTAACCCAAATAAGTATGCTATTGTGAGAGGAAGATTAGATCGACTAAACAACGCTGAAATTACGTTAGTTTCTTTATACAAAGTCCCTTTATACACATAATAATCGTTGAAAAATACAGAAATATTGGTCGTTGCCGTGGCTCCAACTCGGATCTTTGGTTCAATTCAAGTGTCCGAAAGCACGTATGGTGGAAATACCCTTCCGAACACAAGCACTGGTCCACCCAAGTCACATGTTCTACGTCATAACCTTACTGGATATCTACAACTACAGGCTGTGATATGAGCGAATCGTCACAATACATAATTTGTCTCCCATGGAGTATAAAACTTTAAAATCGAACATTTACGCGGTATTTCGAGACAGAATACAATAAACGGTAGAACTTTTTTTTTTAATGGTTTTTGAATCAGGGTATGTTTAAAGTCCAACCGACATGCGGAATTGTTATAGTTATTAGAAACAAAAGCTGTTCAAAATGTTCAATGTGAGTTATCAAAAACAAAGGCGTTTCTAACTGACACTACTCTAGGGTTATGAAACCACTCTCATGGATGATTTTTACGTCAGTGATCTCGTGGCAGAAAAATAATTTCCTATGGCGATCCACTCCAGACTGGCGATATCCAATCCGTCAATTGGCGAACCTTGTAGTATACACAACTGCGGGGGTTCTTCCTGTACGAGTTTAAACTCGACATTCTGCAGGGCTTGCACAAATAACATACGACGGTGGTATGAGAAATTTTGTTCTGGTGATACAAAACTGGAAAATGAGCCCCGTTGTCACCAACCAACTGTAGTTTCAGATCAGATCCTGAAGAACACCGTCGAAGCTGGCCCAAGGCAAACTGTTCATTTTATTGCAAATAAGCTTGGAATACACCATAACATTGTTTTTCTGCGCCTCAACGCCATCGGTAAGATGAGAAACATGGCTGTCATACGAGCTGACACAGGTCAAGAAACGCAGTCGTTAAGTGTGCAGTTATGGTACGCTGAGGAATAAATGGCTGCATCGGATGAAAAATGGATATGGTACGACAATGTAAACGATTAGCACAATGTGTGGATAGGAAAGCAACATCCAGGGTGCTATTTAAAATCACCCATTCACACACACACGAAAGCTGTTGATGCTTGTGTACTTGTCTACTGTTGGAGTCATTTACTGTCTTTCTGTCATGGCGAGACTACCACTGCAAATCGTTACAGTGTTCAACAAACATGGTGTCGCCATGATGAACGAGAATTTACGCCAAAGTCTCGCACCAAGGACTGTGCAGACTCTCACAAGGGAAGTGTTTCAGTTCGAACAGGAAGTTTTTGACAAGACTTCGTATGTGTATATATATATATATATATATATTAGTATCCCAATACTGATACTGCCTGCAAAGTAATTCGCCCGTGTAAGGCTGCGTTTGTCCGCTAGAGGGCGTTAAAAGTTTCGAGCAAGAGAAATACAAACCGGGCAGCCGCTGCATAGGCTCCCACAGTTTCGGTTCGAACAGGCATCTATTACTCAAATTATATTCTTGAATAAACGTGAGAGTGCTGACAAAAACTGCAAAGCCACTTTACCGTGTAACCGACGATTCAATAGCACTTCAATTACTCTTGAAATTACTGACAGTTACGGTACCGTATACTGGGTATACGGCATTTGACATCGCGCACATGGAGTGTGCTTTTGAAGGTTGCCATCATGCGTCTCTTGCCCTGTGTGACTATTGTGATTCTCCCTCCTGGTTTACTCACTTACGTTTGTGAAGACATACACTGGCCTATCCCAAACTATTTGTTACAGGGTAGAGTGGCTTTGCTATCTTTTGTCAGCACTCTCACGTATATTCAAGTATATAATTTGAGTAATAAATGCCTGTTGGAACCGAAAATACGGGAGCCGATACAGCGGATGCCCGGTTTGTATTTCTCTTACTCCAAACTTTTAACGCCCTCTAGCGGACAAACGCAGCCTTAAACGGGCGAATTACTTTGCAGGCACGAATATATATACGAAGTCTTGTCAAAAAGTTCCTGTTCGAACCGAAACACTTCCCCTGTCTGTAGGTGTTTCCCTACTATATTCCACCATATTCCTCGGACTTAGAGACTTATCTTCATCGCTTCCTTGGAGAAACAAAAATTCGCTAATAACAGATGTTAGGCATGAGACTGACAACTTCGCATGAGAATATCCAGACTTCTTACCCGCGGATTCCAGCCGTTGGCAGAGCGATACAGAGGAAGATTACTTTCACTGACCAGGTACTGCTGATTTCATCTACTTAGTACTCGTGACACATATCTGCGAGACACCTGAATTCTGTGGGTGCATGCAAAAACCTAATAAGTGATATGTTTAAAAAAAACAATATCTAGTTGTTCAAGTCATGGCATTTCTGTACGATATCGCATGAGAGAGAGAATGCTTTCTCCGATCCTCAAACCTGTTTTACTCAAAACTAGATAAATGTTACTTACTCTTGCATGCACCCACAGAATTTTAGTAATCAAATAACAGTTAGAAAGCTCTCTGCTATGCTTAGTTTAAAAAAAGTTGTTACAAGTAAAAAGACAGTTTTTATTTTTTATCACATTATGATACAAATTTCAGGTTATAAATTACACCTATAGACATCGAGAAGCATCATGAAAACCAACACCACAAGTTTTCAACGTACTTCAAGTTAAAGCTTAATGCAAAAACACAGGACTTTACGGAAAGTGTACAAGTCACAGGTAAGATCTAATTCTCACTCACCATCTAAATCCACTACTTCCGAAGGCTTGTTCGTACTTGTGGGAGGAGTGGCTGTAAGAAAAAAAAAAAAAAAAAAAAAAACATAAGTATATGGTGCGCAAAAAGTTATATGAAAACTTAAACTCAAGACTTACTACTAATATAAAACATTGGTAGAGTACGTAGTAAGGCATCGGGCGCAGTTGTTTTGTAGCAATGTGCTCAATGGTGTTCTGTTTGCTCTTTAGTAGCTGTGCATATTCTACTTACGACAATGTGATCTAGTAACGTTTACAGGAAAAGTCACTTACTATTATTAATCTTTCTTTTTACAATATGTATACAAGAGCCGTTAAAATATTTCTAAGCGTAAATATGACATTTTGTACCTACACTCACGACATTACTGTACAATGTTTCTTAAACCCTGTTGAGACTAACACCAACTTCGGTTGTACCAGATAGTTTTCTTCGCTTTTGTAGGTGAATAAAGGCCCATATGTGAACGAATCAGAAAAAAAAGAAAAAAGAAAAAAGGAGCAATTGAAAGCAAGAGCAATCATCCAATACCTTCAAAAGAAGGGTTTAGCCCTGTAAGACATCCATGGTGACACGGTCAGTACACCTGAGAAACAAGTCCCTTCTGATGCCGTTGTGAAAAAAATAGGAAACTAATTGACAATGGGAAGAAAACAGCACTGGAAGTTAACGGACAACTTGAAAGGACCATTGAAGCAATTTCCAAAAAATACTGATGAAATCCACGAACGCGTTATGAATGACTGAGGATCGAATAGATTGCTTAAGATTGTGTAGAATTTTCAAAAAACAATCGCTGTAACTTCTGACATGTGATCAAAATATAGCCAGCCACTACATTTCAAGGGACACACTACAGATGTTCCGGACGGATCCCGATTTCTTTCTGTGTTCATTCAGAACAGTCAGCAATACGTGGGTGCATCACTACCAACCTAAGACGAAACGAAGTTCCAAGCAATGGAAACATCCTTCATCTCCACCACCTGTGCTCAAAAGCTGTACTGAGGATTGTATTGAGTTAGTCCCACATATTTCAGCCCTTTACGCCCTGCTTTCATTCACAGAACGAGCTATGGTCGTTCTTTCGCAAATATAAAAGCAGGTTCAAACACAATGGAAAACTCTGTTCAAGTTAAACAAATCATATACCTTATAAATTCTAATACGTTAAAAGTGGCGTCAATTGATATTGTCGACATATTTACATCTATATCTGTATATTGGACTATTAGCTGCACAAAGACGCTTTTGAGAAAATGCAAAAACATGGAAACAGAAACATCGAAAATAGAGTTAACATCCCTGAAATTGGCACTCCCAAGATGCTTTTTTAAAATTAAGTTCGAAAATAAGTAGTGAAACTGATACTGTTTCCGACACGTTACTTATTGTTTCTTTGATGACTTCTGCACACGGAACACACCATTATTGTTATTGGTCGTGGTTAAGGTAATAGTTTCAAGAAGGCTTCGTTAAGTTACAAATTTAACCTATCAAAATCTAAGCAGATACGCTAAGGAATGTACTTTCATTTTTCTCTACTTATTTATTGCTATAATGTAATTATTGCAGGGTTTTCCTTCTTACACGACAAGAAGGATGTTTAGAGACCCCATAGCATGTATCATTATCTAAATTAATTATGCAAACTAGTTATTGCTACTACACAGTGACCATTTATTTGGTAGGGGACAAATAATTAGCTATTTTTCTTACAAATAAAATTTTTTGATTTCTAACATAGCCAATCTAACCTTTACTAGTATTTTCACGTAGTACGTTCCTTCACAGGAATAAATATTTATTTGGTATGAGTGCCAACTACTAGTCTCAGCAGTGCCAATAACCGGACATGAGGGGGTGGGGTCAACTACTATAAACGTTTTGAAGAAAAATACATGTTCTGCATTTTTATTGTTTCTCTGTAAAACTAATTGCGGGAAAGGTCTAAGAGTTTACTGTTAACCATGAACATAAAAACAAAGCAGCAGTAGATCTGCACTTCTAAGTTGCAAAACGACAGTGGTCTAAAGGTGCTAATAACTGGTACCTTTACCCTACTAAATCTTACACTTTCTTTTTTTAACATATCAAAATATTTCAATACCAAGAACATTTCTAAATACATCGATTGTTTTGCCTCCGGGTAGCGGTAGCCCCCCCCCTGTCACCAATATTAAAGGAGTGTTACAAACCAGAGGTTTTCAAACTGTGGAATGCGGAAGGTTGTCAAGTGGTACGCTATCGAGTTTAAAAGAAATAATACAATTAAAATATTTAATATCGTCTGATTTCAAAAATGTGCAGAATATGCAGTCAGTATTATTATTCACTTCATACGTCTGTGATAAATACATATTATTATTTAGCAATTAAACTGAAATAAATTGACTTTTTTTTGTTTATATTTTTTTAAATCTTTACTTTCTTATATTTCTGTTTCATTGTATTCGAGGTACTATTTCCCTGGCGTGACCGAGGAAAATCAGAGAAAACCTCATTCAGGATGGTCGGCTCCGATTATCTATCCTGGGACTTCCAGATTACAAGACAAGCACTCTACTAAATGTTCTGATTCATCGGTGTAATCATTAACGACCAGGCGCGAATCCAGGATATGATCAAGGGGAGGGGAGTAAACCATACTTGTGTCACTTTATCCAGTGTTAAGTAGGATTGAAGGCCATTTTATCCAGTGTATAACTGGACGTCAAGGGGGGCGGGGGCTCTGGATTCGCGCCTGTTAGTGGTAATACAATCACATAGTTCTAAATATTATCATTGAAAATTCAGTAATATTACTGGGTGGTACGGCAAAAGTATGAATTTCTGTTTAGTGGTACGTCAGTCTAAAAGTTGGAAAGTCCGTTATAAACCATTGTGAAACGTACATTCAAAGCGATCACGTTCAAGAATGTTAGATACTCTCGTTAGATGGATGGCACCCTGGTCCTATAAATAAATAAATAATAAAAAAAAAGGGAACAACTGGAAACTCTGCTTAGAAAGTTGAATAGTATCTATCCAAAAATTCAGATTTTCAAACAGTATAAAGGAAGCCAACAGCAGGTAAACAATTCATCAGCGCTGAATAAGCATACGGTTGAAATAATACATCATGTCTTCCTCCGTCATGGGTAATAGTCAAATCCTGCGCTTGAATTTCAGTTATCAAATAATACACAAAAGCTCTTTGCTACGCTTAGTTTAAACAAAGTTGTTTATTTCGAATTGAATTGTATTGTATTGATTTATGGCCTTTAGGCATCTAAGGCTCAGGCCGGGATAGGGGAGAGGAAAGGATTCGGGAAGGTGTCGGCCAGGGCATATGTTAAAGGTGCCATCCCGGCATTTGCCTGGTGTGACAGGAAAAACCCTGGCAACACCTGTCAAAATGGTCGGCCGCTGGGATCGAACCCACGACCTTCTGAATGCTACGCCAACGCTCTACCACTGAGCTACGGCAGCTTAGTTGTTAGTTTCGAAAAGTAAATGTCTTGCCATAGAAGTGACGGCAAAGCTGGTATGAGTTTTTTAAAATTACATGAATACAGAACGGATTTTTCCACAAAAAGAATTATCGATTTCGTTTTTTTCTTATAACATTATTATACAAATTTCACGTTGTGTCGCGTTATTAATACATCTTATAGACATCGAGAAATAAATAGCACAAGTTTTTCAACGTATTTCGTTTAAACCTGAAAATGTGAAAAGGCAGGAATTCACGAAATGTGTACAAGCGACAGATACGGCCTAGTTCTTACTCACCTTCTAAATTCACTACTTCAGGAGGTTTGTCCGTACTTTTGGAAGGAGAGGCTGTAAGATTACGAAACATCAATTAATTTATAATCACGTGTACGCTGGTTATATAATACATAAACAGACAACTCAGAATAATATAAAACATTAAGTGAGTAAAGGCTGGTATGTGAGCAGACCTTTCTTTAAAAAAAAGGGAGGGGGGAGACATCCATGCTCATATGGTCGTGCACATTTGTAGAAGTCGTTCCTTGCTATGATGTCGTGAAGAAATAGACAATTCACAAGGGAAAGAAACAGCGCTGAAGTTCAACCCCACTTAAAGAATTACTACATAGAAGTTTGAGAAAATCCACGAACGTGTTAAGAATGACCAACGACTGAGAATCAGATAGATTGCTTTGATTGTGAGCTTTTCAAAAACAATAGCTAAACTTCTGACATGTGATCAAAAAATAGCCAGGTTTAAGCAATACTCTGCAGATGTTACGGATGGAACCAGTTTCCTTCTTGTGTTCATTCAAACAGTTCGTGAGGCGTGGGTGTATCACTACCAACATGAGATCAAATGAGAACACAGTTCATCTCCACCAGCCTGTGCGGAAAAACTATATTGAGGAACATATTGAGCTAGTCCCAAATATTTTAGTTCTTTATGCCCTGCTTTCATTCACGAGTTAAGTCGCTCCTTCACAAATATAAAAGCAGGATCAAACACACTAGAAGACTGCTGAAGTTCAAACACGCTAGAAGACTGTTGAACAGATCCCTTATCAACTCTAGTTAAGTTAAAAACGGCGTCAATTGATATTGTCGACATGTTTACATCTATTAGCTGGACTAAGACGCTTATCAGAAAACACAAAATACAGGAAATACTAAAACTACTACGCTTTTGTTTACATAACAAAAAATTACAATATCAAGAAATTTTTTTACATACAATTAGAAACTCTGCTTACAAATGGTATCCAACCAAAAGTGCAGTTTAATGAGGAGAAAAACAATTGTGTAGGGAATTTTCTTGATGTACGCCGGTGAAAGAACAATTTTCAAAAGACAGTAGTAAACCAACTGCATGTAAACGCTATATCTACGATAAATCAGGATGGTCAATACAGCAGAAGTATAATATTTGGCTGTATCTTTCCTTCCGGGAACTTATCATCTACACCAACACTTAAGATTTAAATGCTGATATAGACTATATTTTGCGGATTGAACAACAAAAATGGTTACCACAAAGCAAGTTTACTTGCTCACGGTACACATGGGCTTCGCGCTTTCCTGTCTTCTTGTTTTTCTTTATTTCTTCTCTTATATACACACCGATTCGCGGTAAATGTCTTCGCTAAAATAGAAACCGTAGCATCCACACTCGCGACAAAGCATTAATGCGGAGGTCGATAGTACAAGTTGAGAATGCGATCACACTTCAGGGCGGTACTATCCGGAGCCCTAACTTCCATTTCTGATAAGAAACCGTTCCACAAAACCTGTTTATTTTAAGCATTATGGTAAGAGCTCGATCTGAACAGTTGACATCATCTATTTTTTAAATGACATCAACTGCTTGAGCATGTCTGAATTCTCTATTCAATTCCACTTGGGAATTTCCATGATCAACCGTGGGATTTATACCACCTACAATAACCGTGCTGTTGTTCGCGAAAGCTTAGACAGATGAAACGACTAAATAAAGCTGAATTATTTCATACCACTCAACCTAAAAGTGGGATGAACGCGGCTAGTTATTAATTACATTCAAAAGAATAACTAATTACCTTACAAGATGTAAGGTTTACGCGGGATACAAGAAAAACATTAGCTTGTATCAAACACCACCCATGCCCTCCTTTGTTAATAAAGGAGTGGAATATGAAATTCTATTAATTTGTGCACATGAAACATAAAATTGAATCAATATCAAAATGGATGTCAACTATGTGTGTCTTGTCTTGATATGATTTTTCGTGGGGGGAGGGGAAAAAAATGTATCTCGTCGATACCTAATATCGTGTAATACGCGAAAAATTTCTCCTATGCTTAGTTTAAACAAAGTTATTAGTTTCGAAAATAATAGTTTACTAAAGCAGAGACTGCAAAGGAAAAATACGCTCTGTATTAAATGAATACTCAACCATTTTCTTTACAAAAATGCACGTTTCATTTTTTTTTTATCGTACTTCGATACAAATTTTGCAAAAGTCGAGTTATCAATACACCGGTTTCTTGCTGCAGAGATTGAGAAACATCACGCCCAAAATACACCAAATGTTCAACGCATTTATTTTTATTGCCAGATGCGAAAACGCACTCTATTTATGGAAGAAGTGACAGGTTAGGTCTAGTTGCACTCACCTGCTAAATCTACTACTTCAGGAGGCTTGTCCGTACTTGAGGGAGTCTCAGAAGCTACTGTAGAGAAACAAAACATCAATTAGTTTCATCATATCTACACTAAAAGAAAGAAGTCACGCAATACATAGACAGGCTTATATACTGATAAAACTATGGCAGAATACAAAGTAAGGTTTCTTGCCCAGTTATTTTATTTGCCTAGTCATTTCATAGCAATTTGCTGAATGGTTTCAGGTTTCTTTTCTTAAGTATTTGCGCAAATGCTACTTACGGACGATTAAGCAGTTTCTTTACATGGACGTTTTGAATTTGCCCCGAATATTTTTTAAAGGAAAAAGTTAAAAAAAAAAAAAAAAAAAAAAAGATGGAAGGTACAATACGAGAATGTAGGCTGTATATACAAAGGAAATACTAAAAAGAAAGTACACAAGTATGAATAATCGATGTAGCTAGCACCGTTATAGAAGTAGTTGTTGAGTATACTTTGTTGAGGGCAATAGGATTTACTTTTTTATCGTTGAGTTTCGTAAGTTATAATGACATCAGCTAAAGACAGCGCAAACGGAACTTCCAAAAGTAGATCAACTTTCTTTACTTTCGGAACTGTCCGTAAGAAACGGGCTGTCCACGGGAAACATCTTCAATGCTTCGTGAGTCTCCATCTTTTTTTTTTTTTTTTTTTTTTTTTTTTGAGTGACGTCTCACTCTTAATTTATAGTATCTGAACTTCTGTATGCATCAACTCCAACCACTGTTGTTACAAAATACGAGACACTACGATAAAAATTACACAGTGTTCGCTTCGATTATACATATTTAACAATTACTGCAATAAAGGTGCTAATTATGTGCATTTCTTTTCAATAATCCTTTGTTCCTGCATTTAAAATCTATACCTACAATTTAATTTTTTACACAACATACGTTAATCATGAAAATTCAGTAAATGATACTTACCTACTTTCTTTTGTTGTTGCAGTTGATTCAAAAGAAGCTGAACACTTTGGGTTTTATTGATATCCTTAGGGAGTTTACTCAACTGAGGTAACAACTTAGCCAAAATCTGTGGGCTCAGACCTGCTTGATTTTTTGTCATTGTTCCAACTAGCTTCTGAACTAGCCCTGATATAAGTTCGGTCTTCTGTGCGACGGGTGGAGGATTCTTTACTGAAGCTTGTTGCTGTTCTGCGCTCTTAACTCCTGCAGATTCACTATTAGAGGTAGATGTTTTAGTTGTCTGTTCTGAACTTGCTACAGAAACCACAGGTGTTGACGGAACAACTTGACCTTTGGCCACTTCCTGTGTCACGGATGGTAACGTAACAGCTTCTGTAGGTTTGCTTACTACCACTTGTTCTGGACGCACACCAGACGCTGCAACTGCAACTTGCGGCAAAACTACAGGTGCCGATATAGGTTGAATGGTAGTGATGACTTGTGGAACAACGTTCGCAAGTACGACTCCTTGTACTGGTGTTACAGGAATCAAAATCTTCGGCGCTATGGGTTGACTGGGAGTTGGTTGTGGAGTATTTACAGGAGGTAAGGACGGTGTTTGTGTAACAATACCACTGCTTACGATTACAGGAGCTGCGGGAGATGGCACTGAAAAAGAAGGTTCCTGAGACGAACGCTGCACAGGTGTTGAAAAAGTGATTTCCTTCGACGAACGCTGCACAGGTGTTGAAAATGCGATTTCCTGCGACGAACGCCGCACCTGTGTACTGTCTTTCTTGCTTGCAGCGACTTCTACTAATGGCATACTTTCTGTAATATAAAAAAGCAAGACCCATTTTTAGTTACAACACAATAATCTTGAGTTTGTTTACAGAGCCAATGCTGAAATGTGTTATTTTGTCTACAACTCTCAATACCAAACTATAGAGGAAAACTAATCGGTGTTGGAGTTAATGTAGGTATGGCGTGGAAAAGAATGTAACACTCGCTTACCTTGATTCTCGAAGCTAGTCCCCTCAGTACAGTATATCCTCTGCTAATATTTTTATTGCCAATTTTCTTTGTACTGAGAGAAATTACCAAGGTAAAGAGATAAGCAGTTCCACCACGTAAACACCACGTTACTTTTCAGAATTACGTACTGAACTGTACAATTTCAGAATGGAGAACTTGTTTTATAGAACTGACTGTCAAAAGTTTTGAACTTATTGTTACAGGCAGAATGAAAACCAAGTTGAAGGAACGAATAGAGGAGATAAAATTAAAGGAGAATGGATGTAGTGAGGATCATAGAAGAAGTCAAGAGGAGAAAAATGGCAAAAAGGAGGAGGAAGAAGGAAAAGAAAATGTGGTTTGAGATAGAAAGTGGGGGAAGAATTACCGAGAAAATCACCCAGCTGTTCGGAAAGGTAGGAGTGAAAACGTATAGGAAAGTAGGGAATAGGGTCTTAGTGACTTAGTGAGAAACAAGAAGAAAGGCGCTCTAAAGGAAAAAGAACAAAGAGGAGTGTATACAGTGTTCCGTGTATGAACTGTGAGGCAGTGTATATAGGAGACGAAATGAAATTACAAGAGAGGCTTAAACAACACAAAGATGACGTCAGAGTAAAGGGACAGAAATGCTTTTTACAAACATGTACAGGAAAAGGCGCATGATATAGACTGGGAAGGGGCGGAGATACTTGAACAAGAGGAAGAGATCTTGGTTAGGAAGTGGAAAGAAGCAAGGAGAATTAGGGAAACGGGAGATAAAGCGATGAACTGGTGGGTTGAGTATAAATAAGGAATGGGAAAAGAAGCAAGTACTCCAGAAAATAGGGCTGTTCTGTAGCCCCCTTTTTGTTCTTTATTATTTATTTTAAGCTTCCTTTTTATTATTTATTTATTTGTGGCTTATTTATTTAAATTTCCCGCACGTCCGCTCTGTCCTCTCCTACCAGTTGAACACATTTTTGCGAAACGTACAGCTTATCTTTTGTGTTTGTGAAGTTACTGTACACCTGTCTCAAGAATCGACCATGTAAGCATCCTTTTTCTATATCTGCTTTACCATTTTATATATTTATTATTTAATTATATATTTCTTAAGCATTTATTTATCTAAAATATTTTTTTGTGTCTCCACTCAGTTTCCTTGTTATGTTGTTTCCTGTTACAAGTTTGTTATAGCGGTCTAGTTGACTAGAGGATGTGGCCTGTGAGCGGTTAAAATTTGTTTAGCTTTGGAAAGTAAACGAATTCTGGGACGTGATGGGCGGATGACGTAGAAAGAACCACTTGGCCTTCTGGTGCTTATTATGAACTGTTAGTGTGTCGTCTGAGGAAGATGTTGCTAGAACATTGAAATTGTAACGCTTGCTGTATCTTTTTACAATAAAGTTAAGTGTATAGCCTTGTCAGGCTGTTTTAATTTAATTAAGTATAGATACAAGACCTCAATATAATTATATCTAGAGCCCACTAAAAATGTTGACTAAAATTCATGAATTACACAGATTCAACTCTGAAGAAGATAATAATTGCTGTATAGTACGATGTAGGTAGAATACGTTTGGGATAAAAATGGTTAGCTGATGCCAATACGCATTATCCGTCGAGACAGAAGATAAAAACTACTGTACTTGTTTTATCTTTATTGATTTTGTTTAAATAATGTTGCAGTTGGAATGACGATATTAAGAGTACTAATAGGGTTGGGATAAATGCTTATGTCTTCGTGTACGTATTGTAAGTTATTGGAAACATATCTTCAATTGTGTTTTAGTACTAGAGATGTCCTACCTGTATTATGTGCATATAGAAATTCTGGTATAATTAAATACCGTCGAACCAAATTCAACTGTTGTGGTTTACGTATTCCTTCTAGTTACTGATACCATTAACAGCATAAAAATACTTACAGCTCCTATGAAATAGTGGATTGCGAAAGCCTCTCGTGGGGTCCATGAGCTTGGAAGTAGGTGTGGATTTTATTGAGGAAGTATGGGATGGGGTCCTCCTTGAGGGAGTACGGTTTAAGAGCTTCGGATCGGTAGTCAGAGTGATTCATCTTTAACCATACACATCAACAACCGTCGTTACTTCTCCATATCGCAATTATATCGTTTCCCCATACTTCACATCACTGCCGTACTTCTCAATTCTGAATCACTTTCTGCAGTTATAAAGAGAAGGGAGTAGATATATATCTATTTTCTCCCCAATCATGAATCTGGTCTAAACTGCATGCAATATCCCTGTGCACCAGGTCTTCTTCGTCACTTCTCTTTTCACTTACTCGATCCACTTCTATTTATCACATTATTATTATTATTTTAATATGATTTGCTTTAATTTATTTATTTTTGTTATTGCTTTTCTCATTGTTCTTTATCCTCATCTTTCATTAAAAAGCCTCTTGACTTCCAATTACCTTTCTCTCTCCTCACTACTACAGCCTTTCTGTGCTTTATCGGGCTACTTTAGTAATTCTCTCGCCTTCATGACCTGGCCACACTATTACCTTTCGGAATGACACCACAGCCGCTCTACTATGAATAGCCAGATCCGGATCTCAGAGGATTCGGATATCCAGTCCTATGGATTCGTGCGATTTCAGTCGCAGATTTAAAGACCCAGTTTTCGGACTTCGTTATTTTGTTATTATGATGCATCTGAAACTGCGATGCTGGGATGGTAGATTATGAAAGGCCCTGGCCAATACTTTCCCCATCCTCTGCCTACCTCATCCCGACCTGAGCCGAAAGTGACAAAAAGCCATAAATAAAGACAATTTAATTCAATGTATCTGAAACTCGAAATATATGTATTTTGTACAGGCAGTTGTGTAGTTGATTGTATTTAGAGCATTTAAAATTGGTTCCAAAAAGATACAAATGTGTTTGTCAGCCCTTGCCCGTGGAAGTATTGTTATAAATGACATAGTAGACTACAGAAGAAAATGTGACGGTTGTCGGAGGAGAGTATAAAATATTATACTTGCGAAACATCATTTTTTTTTCGTAGAACTTCTGTATAATATTATTATATATTCGAATAACAAATTATTCGGGTGTTAAATTAACTGGAAATTGACAGCAATACTATCTACGTACACTCCGATTCATAGAAAATGGCCAATAAACGAAATTTCTAAGCAATAAAATCTAGCAACACCGAACTTAAACTTTCTTACGATACATAATATAAAGACAGGTGTACAGGAACATCACAAACACAATAGAAAGGCAGCAACGTCACTCAAAAGCGTTTTCATATGATAAGAGAGAAAATGGACAGAGAGGACTGGTGCCAAGGAATCACCATGTTGCCAATTAATGCTGGGTAACAGTGCGGTTATGGAGGCGGGAAAACTACTAGCTGGGTCAGAGAAAACACCAAATGGAGAAGGAAGTGCGGAGGTTACTAGGGCATCATTTACAAAAGGCCGTGAAAAAAGTGAACGATGAATAATACAGCGGAATGCGGACTACGTAATAGGACATGATGTCATTGTTACAGTTTGGTGGAAACAAATCGTCGCTAACCACTGATCAACAGGTTTCTGAGATTGAAATTGGACGCCCATCCCTACACAAAATCCTACTAAACAATCGAAAATTAGGAACGTTGTTGTTTCAACATGGTATGGAACCTTTTGTCACAACGTGTAAGTTGGTAGAGACGTTACATTACAGTTGAAGACTGTAAATACAAGTTTGAAGTTATTAAAATACGTTTATTATCGTTTTGCAATACGGAAACTTATTTATTGGATGATCCTCGTAATAACATAATATCTGACGATCACATTCAGTTTAGTCAATAACTTTAGAAGTGTCACAATTAACTGCATAAAGCACATAGGTTAAACAGCTACGAAAAATCTAATGAATTACTAAAAGAATAGACTTAGCACGCTTCCCCATTTCTGGCTGCGCTAAAACTAGTTTTTTTTTTTTCTTTTTTTGCAGGAGCACGTGATTTTGAATCCATCTGCTAGGTAAATCGGCCATAGATGTCATATTCTACGACGAGGTCTATGGCAGAGCTACCTAGCGGATGGATTCAAAATCGCGTACTCTGAACAAAAACCCATTAGTTTTAGTGTAGCCAGAAATGGGGAAGCGTGCTAAGTCTATCTATTATGAGGTCTATGATAATACTAAATAACTAAAAAAAATTAACTCACACATGTTGTATTTCTAGCTCAAAATATTCTCAAAAAATATTAATGAAACGTAACACTATTACTGTAAAGCTTAAATTTCACATGCGGAAAAGCTAACGAAAAACAAATATTGCATCTGCTGAATCTCTATTGGTCTTAAATTAATAAATACAGAATATTTATTTATAATTAATTTTGACTCGGAAGACTTCTAAAATATCCGCCTTGTTACGATCTACTGTCCCGTGTACATATGACTAAGTTCGGAATTTACTTCAGTTTATGATAAGACATTCTTGTTCTCTACAATACGATGCATTTCTCGAACTTTCTTCCTAAATATTCTGATCTGTATCTCCCTTTGATTATTTAACATTCACAAGGATAGTATGATCTCCTTATGATTAAGGTTTAAATCAGTTTTACTAGGTAAATGCAGGGCTAGTATGTAGAGCCTTGGCTGATATTTTCATCAGCCCTTTTCCTGGAACTGCCTAACGATGGACGACATAAAGCAGACTTGGATCTTAGCTGCTTGTTCAATACACAAAATGTAAATAAAAACAGTATTACATTCAATTTACCTTTCTTGCTGTTCTTTTCATCCAGCTTAGAAGTAGTGTCTTTAACAGGATTGCTTTTTCTTGGTGTATCATCATCATCATCAATTTGCATTACAAGAGGATCCTTTTCCTTTTCGGCTGGCGTCTGAACATCTGCAACATTACTGAAAAAGCAACCCACATTAAGTTAAAAGTTGTCTCGAGCTAAATAGTGACCATAAAAATACACACATATATAGAATAGGTGAAAATTTAATAGAAAGAAAAGGAATTGTACTACTATCTTGAAGATCACGTGGACAATTAAACATGTAACACTATAAAGTCACTTAAAATTTTCGGCTTCTGCCGTCTTCAATACAAGAAATTCACTGAATACACGTGGACAATTTGAAGATATAGAAAAACAAAATGGCGGACGTCCACATCAAAAACAGTTAACGACGTTCTGCGCGAGCGCAAGTACTGATAGGAAACAGGTTTAGGAAATTGTGTTTTATGTTGAAAATTGAGCTGGATACAATAAATAATAAATTTTCAAAACAAAAAACCATTTCGAAAACCCGTTTTCCATCAGTACTTGCGCACGCGCAGAACGTCGTCAATTGTTTTTGATGTGGACCTCCGCCATTTTGTTTTCTATCTCTTCCAACTGTTCACTTTTGTGAATTCAGTGAACTTTTTTTTTGTTGTCTACAATTGAAGATGGAAGAAGTCGAAAATTTTAAGTGATTTTTAAGTGTGTAATTGCGCACGTGTCTTCGTTAAAGAAAAGCACATGAAACATGAAGATACCAAGGTAAATTTCGGAGAAAAGGCAAGTTAAAAAAAAAAAAATGAAAAGCACCACGATGATCAGAAAAGGGCTCGTTGTGATGTGTTTTTCTCAAGAAGCTTACGGTTATTTACAATGATGCTAAGCGTTTCCGCAATTATACAAAGAGGCAAAATTATCAAATATTTGAAGTGTGATTACAATATGTAATTTTTAAGTTCGTGCTTTTACTTGGAAGTAAAATAATGTGGTAGTCTAGTTTCATTCATAATTCATTAAACTAAACATAGCTGCATCAATAAAGATAGTTAGGAATGTAATTAGGATAGGGAACGTATTGAATTATTGAAGAAATTAGTACCTGAGAGCTAGAAGTGCACAAGTCCAATTTTGGCCAAAACGCGATTACTGTAGTTTCGAACAGCATTCGGAAGGCCTTAAAGAATGGTTTTCTTGATTCTGGTTGTAAATAGGTTAATAATGTAATAAGTAAGTCTGTTATGTAATTTGTCAATTTAGTTTCTACATTAAAAAAAGTAGTTTTTCCGTTTTCTGAACAACAAGGATTTGTGACTTATGCGGTTCTAGCTCTCAGGTACAGAAATGTTACAACTAATCTCTGAATGGCGGGATCTACTGGTGCGAAGACAGGACAATATGATGAATGCTGAATATGCTTAACTTGGTTTAATCTAGCACAGAATGGAATGATTAAATCCAATTGGAAGTGTTAAAAGAAATATATACATAGATGTAATAGCATAAAATGGCCAATTTAATGTGATGCTGACATTTTCACTAAAATGTTGTAAACATTATAAAGCAAGTTATATTCCATTAACTGAAATTGCGCATTTAAAAAATAAATAAATTCAATTATACGAGCACAGCTTTATGAGTATATCTAGTTAATCTGTTTAAACATGGGCAAAATTTCTGACATATCTTCACTTTTTGACTAAATATATTAAAAAGCATTAAATCTTATTCTCATAATAGAAATACTATATTTACCTTGGTTCCTTTTCCGTTTCAGTGATATCCTCATCAAGAAGAAACACCGTACTGTCTTCCGATTCAGAAACTTTATTAGCGGCTGCTGTATTGTTTCCTGGAGGTTGATAATGTGATTTAAAAATTCCCATTGGCTGCGGTCCTTCAGTTGCAACATTTGTAGTAGTTGATATCTCGGTAGTATTGGATGATTCCCTCTCGACGACACGTTGCGGCACCTGCTCCTTTGTGGTGGCTGGAGTTTCAGCAGATTTTGAAGCTTGATTTTTGTTCCTCGTTCTACTCACTGGAGCTTCCTTATTCGTCTGCGTTGGCTTTTCCGCTCCGTCTTCTCCATCTGAAAAATAATCAACATAAACACTAATGTTCTGAGTGAAAGCAAGACACAGGATGATACATAAATCGAAGCTGCTAAAGTACTGAAATGGATATGTCTTGTACTTGAGTGAATTAAAAAGAAAATTGGGCGGATTTTTCTACAGCCTTACGACACTTTTCACGAGTAGGAGGTTAAGTTACAAAGATCTGGTGTAGTAAAAAGTAATCCATTATTTTTGCATGACATTGAAGGCTTGACTTACCATAGTTAGAATGATCCGATTTAGGTCACATATGCGCCGTTTTGTTCGATAACGTGTTGCCATTTGGAAGGTAATATCATGATGCCTCTCTCATAGAAGCCCTTGTCCCTATTGGCAAAAAATTGAGACAGTCGATTTTCACAAGCCTCTCTTGACGCGAATTTTTCACCAGCAAACGTGTTCGCCATGGACAGGAACAGATGGTAATCACTCGGTGCCAGGTCCGGACTATAAGGTGGATGCATAAGAACCTCCCAACCAAGCTCCCGGAGCTTCTGACGAGTCACTATCGATGTGTGTGGCCTGGCGTTGTCCTGGTGGAACACAATGCCTCTCCTATTGGCCAAAGCTGGCCGCTTCTAGGCGATTGCTGCCTTCAGACGGTCAAATTGTTGACAATATAGTTCCGAGTTAAGGGTTTGGCCGTAGGGGAGCAGCTCATAGTAGATAATTCCCTGCCAATCCCACCAAACACACAGCAAAACCTTCCTGGCCGTCAATCCTGGCTTGGGCACCGTTTGCGCCGGCGCACCGCGCTTCGACCACGACCGTTTTCGCGTGACGTTGTCGTAAGTGATCCACTTTTCATCACCAGTCACCAACCGCTTCAGAAATGGGTCGCTTTTGTTGCGATTCAGCAGCGATTCGCAGATGGAAATTCGGTCCAT
>JAGDQP010004921.1:0-50037 GCA_022664845.1 Lepisma saccharinum | reverse complement strand
AACAGTGCTTACATGACGGTCGGACGCGACAATGTCCATGATTTTATCGACATTTTCGACACTTGGCCTTCCAGTGCGTGGTACATCTTTGACGTCAAAATTACCGGAACGGAATCGACGAAACCAAGATTGCGCGTGATTGGCTGTTACAGTATCAGGACCATAAACACTATTCACATTTGCAGCCGCCTGGCTTGCGTTTTCGCCTTTATCGAAGAAAAACTGTAAAATATAGCGTATTTTCTCTTTGCTAGTGTCCATTTTGACGCGCGCTCACACAACACTGAGTCAACTCATCACAACTATCTGAACAGTGTTTGTAGTACGCAATCTCATCGTTTGAACGCCATCTCGTTGAACCCGATCGGACTTATACAACGCGAGATACAGATCACTGAAGCCATCTATTGGCAAAATAATGGATTACTTTTTACTACACCAGATATATGTATTTGGCGTTCTAGTAGACTTTATTTGGGTATATGGGACCAAGCCTCTCTTGTATAGAGGTTACGTCCTGGACTTCGAATAGGTAACAAGGAAGCATGCAGATTAGAGTTCTGCCGCCGGCCATTTTGAATGGGGTTTCATCAGGAAAACACCGAGGTGGTATGTAGGTAAAGTCTGTGGTTGATACCGTCACTCACTGACAAGAATAAAACTTAAAAACGAAGACGCCTGTAACCTTAGATAATGTAATGCGTAGTGTATGTTAAGTTTCACCTCAAAGATGCATCAATGTATGTGCGGAAAGTTCTTTCAGTCTAAATTCATGTAGTCAAGACAGTTGGAAGATGAATAATGATAGGACCGAAATTAGGATATAGTTTCCTGTAATCACCTAGTTTCTCTTTGTTTTTGTTTAATGTATAAACAATCGCTGTTGTTATCGAATTAGACTTCATGCATTTATGAATACTAGCACATAAGATTTACAAGTGGCAGATTTTGAGACTGTTACACTTTTGAGAAATGCTGGATATGTGTACTAGTCAAGGTTTGCCAAAGTGAGGAACAGCCCCCCACCCCCAACAATAGCACTAGTTGAGCCTACTTGAAAACATTTTTTTTTTTTTTTTTTGTCAACTTTTGTTTTTAAATGATTCCTGTAATGAGGGCACGTCACAGTAGCAAATAATAATGATAACTCTTGCATTTTGGATTGTTAGTATGCAGATCACTACTGTTTTGTAACTATAGAATAATATTGCTATCTAAAAGCTACAACATTTTACCTCTGCTATAGAAATAAAAGGAAGTATTTGAGCTCAGTCAGTACTCCAATACAAACTATTAAATAACATTTTTCCATCTGTTGACTTCACAACAGACTACAACTAATTAGCTCTTCTAACTAGATAGACTTTTCTTTTTGATGCTCTTTACTTTTAATCTTTATTAATTTACTTACAAACGAAATCATTATTCAAGTATATCATAAAATAACAAAATTTTCGTCATATCAAATTCCGTACAAAATTACTAGATTCTATCTGCAATATTATCAATACATATATATTTTTTTAAACAGATACCATATTGGCACTGCACTTCATATTGACACAAGCATACAGCTAGGTAATCAAGAAATCACAAAAGAACAAGCCAAGTAATAGTTTCATTAGACGAAGCAAAAGCGCCTCCATATAAAATCCAATGTTCCTTTAAGAACAATCAAAAAATATAGTCAGTCATAGTTTCTCCACTCTTTCAAACCATGAGGAATCCAACGGTGTATGGTTAATCTCTGCCTGACTTACAGTCACTGAGATATAGCGGGAAGGGGAAGGGGGGTTTACAAATGGAGAAGAATAATCGACTGAAAACCATCTGCCAATTTTAGTCATAGTTTTCACCACCGTTTAAGTTTCAGGGCATGAGGATCATCTCTGTCTGACTTGTATATCAATAAGCGAAAAGGGGAAGGTGGCAGATACACACACAACGATACCATAGGAAAATACGAGATAGGTGGAATGGAGAAAACGAAATGAAGAGGACCTATCAGTTATTTTCCCCATCCTTTCGGACCATTAGAAATACAACGGCGTGTAACTCATCAAACTGATGACCCCAACCCACTAGCGGTAAATGATCTACCAATTAGCAACCTCGGCTCCAGTGGGGATGGGAGAGGCAGACAGACAGGACAAACTGTATATCTTCCCGTATTCACTGACCGATGTTCATGGGGGTACCGTAATAAAGGATAAAAAAAAAAAAAAAAAAAACAGCACTATGGTTATCCCGTCTTTTGCTGTCTGGTGGTTGGAGTGCCGGAAGGCCAAGTGGCACTGGGAAGGTTGAGCGGCCCTGTTCAGGCGGATCAGTAGGACCATCCCGAATGAGATTTTCCCTTGTTTTCCTCAGTCTCACCTGACGGAGAGACGGAAAGCTGAGCCTTACATATTATCTTGGGCTCCGGACCACGTCGCGGCTTGAATCCAGTACACAGACCAAGTGAGGCCACTCCCACAAAGAACAGGCTAGCTCTAAGCCTCTAGATTCCACAATAGTGACACACCGTTACCGACTAAGCTTCTGAGGTCTGTATACAGCTTCTTTACATGAATTCACATTTTGTTTCTAAAACCCCCCCCCCCCCCAAAAAGTTCCGATAAAATCCGACAGAACCCACCTGGGAGAAAAAAAAAACGCGGGCTTTTAGAAACCCTGGTACTAGTCAAACAAATTATGGACCTGTATCAGATATGGACGATTATTGAGTATTTGCACAATAAACTACAAGTAAAATAGACATACAGACGGGAGATAGGAATATCATAAAGCAGCGAATAGATATTGCGAGATACTTTCGCTTACCTATGCGGACTGAAGAATATTCTAAAAGCGGTATTAGACATTAGTCTTGTTAATGATTAAACAAAATTATTGCTTCAGCTCTACACGTTCTCCTCGAAGTTAGTTATTAAACATCAAGATTTCTTTCAGAAGCGTGAATGGATTTAATAGCCTAATATAGAAAGTGGCTAGACTGTCAATGGAAATTTGAATTCATTTACGACCTTTCGTCATTTTTGGCTCAGGCCGGGTTATGGTAGGGAAGAGAACATGAACGGTAGCGGCCAGGACCATATGTTGAGGATGCCGGCATTCACCTGGTAAAACAGAGAAACCATGGAGACATCCTCAGTCAGGATAGTTCGCTGCGGGGTTTCAATTAACGTGCCCACCCACTGTCGATCTTCACGGGTGAAGTGGCTTTTTGAATTTATTTTAAGGCCTTTAGGCAACTATGGCTCAGGCCGAAGTGACGTTTATAAATTACAACAATGTTGTTATCAGCAATGGGGATGAAGTGGATTAATAGAGTGGTGTGAGCCAGTATCTTTCTTTATAACAAGATAATTCACAAGAATACTAATGACAACAGTTAATATATATATATATACTTCTTGTTATGTAACTTGGAAGGATTTTCTTGGGTTTCTGTATACGAATTGTAATGTTATTAAACACTCATCTCTACAGGTGGTAACTTATCCCGTTCTCAGTAACAAGCAGCCACTGGTTGTGACTGAGGGGAAACCAGATAAAAGCTTAAGTCATGGTGGTCTATGTGGGCAACGCTTGAATGTGCGTCATCTCCTTAATACTGATTCACACTTAACCATGGGAACTGGCCAAAATCCTAAGATGAATGTCAAATTCAAACCAATGAGTTAAGATTACAAAACAATAAAGAGCTATTCAAGAGCAAATGGGTAAAATATAAAATATTGGTGTACTTTGCTAATGGTACAATGGTAATAGCAACCAGGGACAAAAAACCTAGCTGCAGAAAAATTATGACGAAGAATGTCCCATATCGGCACATTATATCTTCCATTAGCTTACTCTGAATATTTAATTTCGGTATAAAATATCAAATATCCATCAATTTCATTCATTGGTTTTAAACAATTTGCGTATTGCTTTATATCCGTATATATGCAATACGCACATTCAGATTTATAGAAATGATGCCGACCAGCGTACTTCCTAAGTCTGATAACTTGCACAGTACAGCAACATTGAGAATATATTGAACAGATTTAAAAGAAGGGTTACACATGTATTTTCCGCATGCACTAGATTGGTGCTACCAGACTATAAAAAACTATTTCCCTCTGCCATTATTTCCATGAATCCGACTGTACGCTTTTTGAGTTTTCTCATTTTACTTCACAATTATAGACTTCTCTTCACAAATCTGACTAATGAAATCAGACATCGAATAACCTTCCAGGAGAAGAGAAGCTACAGATAGCGGCTAGTCAGCATTTTTATGTACTATCCCGGTATTAGTCTTAAGGAACTAAAAACTCTACAAGATTTTAACAGCCGCATACCAATGCTAAATTTGCACCGATCAACACCAACGAGGGGGGTCAGCTCCTGACCCCAAACCTGTAATCATTGTAATTAGCCTTACTAATAAGAAATCAGGCAGAATGTGTGTAACTGAATATCTTAGAAGGATATACGGCAAAAATATGTATTTTACGTTATCTTTCAGTGGCGTACGCAGAGAGGAGCACGGGGGGCCCACACCCTCTAATGAAAAATGCTTGAATTTTTGTAGCATTATTTGAACAATTTATCGAAGAAAATGTTTCGATTTGTTTCCGAATCGACTTAATATATATCTCAGTGGTGAATCTAGAAAAGGGCATGGGGGGCACGTGCCCCCTCGAAGGAAAAAATCTTTGTTTTATAACATTATTTCAACAGTTTTATTATAAAAAAATTGTCTATATTTTCCCCAACCAACCTAGTTTATCTACACATATTAATTTTAAGAGATAACGGTGTTAAATTTCACGATAAAATTAAACAATATGAGGTCAAATATGATAAATTTATAGTAAACATTCACGTAGCGGAAAAATATCCCTAGTCTATTCCACCTTCATCCCCTGCTCATGAAAATCCTGGAGATGCCACTCTTCTCTTTTCCATAAAAACATTACTCTAATTTACATTACATGGTTGTAGAATTTATACTAAGATGTGCCTCGCTAAATTCACTAAATTAGTTGTTATTGCAAAAGAAATTGTTACACATAATTTGGTTACTTCAGGAAATTCAATACGTTTTTTGCAGACAACACCTCGACACTTCCTAATGGCAATATCGTCTTCCTTGGCTGTGTGTCTGGAGATGTACTTGTAACATGAAGACTAGCGCAAATAAAAAGAAAAAAAATGACAATATTTTATAGAGTAAAATAAGTTATCTTCTAAAATATGTTACCATCTTGACAGACCTCTTATATAATAAAACAGGAACATTTACTAAATATATATCTTCTGCCATCTACTGGTAATTTGAATAAACAACAACAAAATAGATTACGCGTTTACGGAAAAACTAATGTATGTGCTAAGGAATACATGGGCATGCAATAAAAATTATATTTGTTGCCCTCCTATTTGGTGGGGAGAGAAGTTTTTCTAAAATTATGTCCTGAAAGGGCACAGTTTAAACATCACCAAGCTTCAAGTCATAACTCAGAAAATTACAGAAGTTATTAACAAATAAACAAGCTGGGGTCAGTCATTGTCCCCCCCGTCATTGGTATGCGACTGTTAATGAATACGGTTAGTGTGTGCAGGGTTCGAACCTTCACCGCTCTATGCTGATCCGAAATCAAGTACCTTAACCACTACACCCCGGAGATTATGTCCCCCTTGTGTAAGATTTATCTAGTACTACAACGGGTTTCAACTGAACCATCACATGAACACTAAATGACCTAAAAAACCTACTAAAATTTTAATAAGAAGAAAACAGAGTAGCTATTGTGTCTTTAATATATCGAACGAAAAGAATCGGTACTAAATTTCCTACTGTATCTATATTTTTGTAACGTGTAAGAAATTTGCTTACGACTATGAATATCATAATACAAACTACGCACTTAACTAACAACAGTTTCACATTAACGATTCGTTCTAGCTTATTTTACGAAAATATCAAATGCATTACTTAAATGAAAATTTCCCCAAGTCCAAATTATAAATTTCAAATCCACTCATATTCGAAAAAAATAATAAAATGAAATAAAATTAAAAAAAAAAAAAGTTCATAATTATAAGTGTCTGCAATGTAAGGATTTGAAACGAGTCACTCCATGCTATGCAATATAAATAGCTCTTTGTTGCCCAATGGATGAGTAGAGATTACAAGTTCCACATGCACCCACCTAAATCTATTACTTCAGCAGCCTTGTCCACATTTGTGGAAGATCCTCCACCAGTATCTACAAGTAAACAATATATCAATTAGTTTCAGAGAATCTGAAAACTAGGCTCTTAAAGAAAAACTAATCGATATAATGCAACATTAGAAGCACTAGAAGAGTTACAAACAAAGAGAAGTACAGTAGGAAACTCAAAATATTAATATAAACAAGTCGAGTTTCATGCAAAGTACTGTCACAATTCATATTAAAGAGTGAAAAGTATGGGACTGGACCGGGGATCGAACCCGGGACCTTTGGGTTACCGTCCCAATGCGCTATCAACTGCGCCACCCAGTCAACCCGCTTCCCAATCACACACCTTCCACTCTTGATGTCGATGTTCTCTCTCGAAACCACCTGGAGAGTACCACAACTCCTAGTTGTGTTTGGACTGTCCTGTGTCTCATAATGGTGAACATCTCACGCGGAAGAAATAATTTCCAAAGTTCAAATGGAGGCAACTTCCGCACTCTTTAATATCAATTGTATCTGTACTTACAGAGAGACTTGATGTACAAAAAATATCGGAACTCCTCCATTTCAACCTTGGATACTGTCACAATGTTTATAGAATGAGATTCTGTTTTAGTCTCGCTATCGCAAGTAAAATATATATATATATACTTGCTATATATGACGGGGAAACGTTCTCACCTTTCTATCTATGTGTGTAGTGTCCGTATACCTGCCTACTTCTAAAATATAAGCATCATTTTTTAAGTCCTTTTATTATCATTTGTAGGCCCCTCTCTAAAGAGTCTTTGCATGAAACTCTTATTTGCTTGTATTAATATTGCTGTATTTTCTAATATTACGGAACTTTTGTAATGTGCAACAAAACCTGAATTAAGAAAAACAATATTATAGTCCAAATTATATATTAATTTAGCAGAAGATTAGCCGCTATTTACGATTCGTTCTACAAAATTCTAAAAGAATACAGAATACAATGTTTTAAAGAAAACATCTTTAAATTCACATCTAATTATAAATCCACTAAAATTTTGAGAACCTTTTTCGGGGGTGAGAATCATGCATATTCTAAACGTCTATAACGTGAAGATTTGGAACGAGACCACGACATGCTCTGCGATAAATTTAAACAGTTTTTCCTTGCTCGATAAAGTTGTACAGATTACTAGTTCTAATTGCACTTACCTAAGTCTATTACTTCGGCAGGTTTGTTTGGATCTGAGGAAGATCTAGTACCAGGGCCTGCAATTCAAAGAAGTGTCAATTAGTCTCTTCAGAACGGATTCGAAGATAATAAAAAAACTGTTAAGACAGAAGTCATACATGATGGTTTAATTATCAAAGTTTGATTGAATGATATGACATATGCATGTGAACATAGTACAAGGCTCATTCAATAAATAACCCGAATAGTTGAATAAAAGATCTAAAGTACGACCATGATTGTTATGTGTGTGTCATTTTGTGGAGGCATCCTTGAGCTATTCATAGCTGGGGCTGGCACGCCTGCCTCGTGTATGGGACTCTGAGAAACAGTTACACAAGATGGTGGGCCCCTTATAGGAGTGCAGAAATTGAAGCACCGAAGTATTGTTAGGTTTTTCTTAAGTGAAGGCGTGAGACTGATTGAAAATTCATCGCCGCATGACAGTTCAATACGGTTACAACTGTATGAGTCGAATACAAGTGTACGAGTGGGTTGAGAAGTTCAAACAGGGCATAAACAGTGTTGAAGATCTCCGTGTTTAGGTCGCTCTTTCACTACAGTCACGGAAAGCAACACTGCTAAAGTGGAAGACTTGATACAGGATAACCGGTCAGAAAGTGAAATTGTGACATAAGTGCAGGATCAGCCCACCAGCAGGATGTTGAAAAATAGTAATGTAGTTACTTTGGTACTTGTAGTAAATGCTGCAAAAACATATTTCGGTTATTTATTCAATGGGCCTTGTATATTGTAAAAATACACGCACGCACAGGATTACAAACTAGCAACGAAAGGTATACTAGAGAACTCAGGATATTTAACATAATTTCACCATATTGCGCATAAACAACAAGAGCTTTATGTAAAGACACTATCACAATGTTTCCAGAACAACGTTGTTTCTGTGTCTGGGTATATTTTACTTCGTCATCTTATCGGAAGTAAAATATACATATACACAACGGAAAAGGAACATTAACGCCACTCTCTAAACAGTATAAGGAAGAGACTGCCTGAAAATCTGTTTATTTTCAATAATATTGGCGTGTCTTATATTAATTATCGAACCTTTGTAATGTAAACAAAACTTCGATTAAGAAAGCGCTATTATAATCCAAGCAAAAGAACCGACAGAACATCTAAGAAAAAACAAGACGCCGCTTTAGTGGGAAATCGTATTCGTATTGCCGGACGGATGCTTTGCCAAAACTACTAAGCGACAAGACCAAAATCTCGACATATGATGGATACCTCTGATGTACGTTGAACTAAGTATGTTCTATTGGTGTCGAAAGAGAGAGGCATCAAAAAGAACACTTTCTACACATTGTGCTGTACGAATGAAACAGTTGATAATTTCCTTTAAATACCTTGAAACTTGGGAATTAGAGCTGCAAATTTTTTTAAAAAAGAAAAGTATTCTTTGTTTTTGTAGAACAGGATAATGTGAAACCGCTGTTGTTATAAATGTCAATTCCTTTTACACAAATATCTACTGTGTGGATTGTAGAGAAACGCACAGAAAAAAACTGATCGCCATCCTAGCGGGAAATGAAATTCCGGTCTTCTGAATACCATTGGGTGGAATATCTCTGCTTTCGACATTAATAGGATCTGACTGGTTTAGTTGAGACCGGAAGAATACATTATAGGCGCAGAACGTGTTTGTATTACCGGTAGCTTAATTTGTACAGCACCTGATTGGCAATCGCAAAACTGGTTACAAGCGTGTTACTTCTAAGTGTACTCACCTTCTACGTTTATTACTTCAGCCGGCTTGTTCGGATTTGAAGGTCCACTTGAAACATCTGAAACTAAACAAAGTATCAAAGGATGGATACAGAAATAACGTTACGTAACGTAAACTAAATGGCACGATAACGTTACGATAACTCAATTAATACTTCTAACAAATAACATAATGGCACTTGCGACTAGTCAACAGTTATCAAGTTAGGACGGATCTGGGAGGTAAATAGTACATGTAGAGGCGTTATTGGGCTAAAATATACAATCCGGATAAGGGTCACTTGTTTTCGTGGATTACTTATTCTCCATCGTTTCAAATCATTCTACTAAATGATAAGCACATATTCAAATTAGAAACACATCGTGGCAGTCCTTCCTTGATAGCAAGTTCGACAATATTGTTATGTAGCAGCTCTGTGTAAGCAGAGATAAAAAAAAAGTTGTACGATATTGTCTCTTAGCATACACGGGGTGAGCGAAATGTCTCAGCACACTTTTTAACTTCAGGGAAAAAAATATCTGAGTATCCCATCACAAAATAGGTGAGGGGCCTATCATTTACGATATTTCTGGAACATAGCCGCCATCATGAATCAAGAGCAAATGTTTCAAACAGGAAGGGATGGGAATGTTGCATGTCAAATAAGACCATAATTTTCTCAGAAATATGGCTGTAACCAGAGTTGACTGACGTGTTGTAGTTCGAAAGTTAAAAATTATAATTTTTTATTTCAGATTTCTGGAGACGGCACTAAATGCTGCTACCGTATCGTAGCCGCAGCCTTCCAATCCTCACCAAAAAAAGACCACCAATTTTACACATCACCGTCAAATACCTGATACCCAAATTTCGAGAAACTGGGATCATTTAAAGTAAACCACGTAGCTGAAACCCGAAAACTGCAACCAACGAAGGAACTCCAACAATGGTCTTGTTGTCGCTTGCCAGGAGTCCACAACGTCTGTCAACAGAATATGGTACCAGCCAGTCATTTATTGTTTGGACTCTTGATATCAATATATGGCACTAGTTTAATGTTCAGGTGCCGCAGAAACTATAATTTTATAATCCTGAAGCACCTGTTCACTTGCGGATTTGGGCTTTAAACCAACATCAACGAGATCCGTCGCTTCCGCAGGGTAAATTTTTCAGTGACGATGCCAATTTCTACACTAGTGGTGACGTTAAATGTCATAGTCACATGTACTGGAATGCAAGCAATCCTCACTAGATGGAACCATCCAAAGTGATGGGCTGATGTAAATGTTATTGTGTGGTGTGCGAGATGGAGCTCCTGTAGTATCGGACCCAAATTTATTAACAATATCCTCAATGCTTAGCGCTCTTTTGGTGTGCGTGTGTTTTAATTTCTTAATTCACTGTATACTTCCTAATGAATTTAGTTTCGTTGATATTAAACGTTGCAATTTGGGAATGTCTGCTTGGACAAAAATTTCTCCAGGACAGGAAAAAAAAAGTCAATAGTTTCAGCACCTATATCGATTTTAGTGTTACTTTAATAAAAAATATAATGAAATAACCCAAAAAGTTGTATAAAATGTAATGTTAAACCAAAGTCATGCATATTTGAAACGAATATTTCACTAGTTCAGGTTATGTACATTCCGATGCAAAGAAAATAGCTAAAGAGTGCATTTTCTACATCCGACAAGTTTCGCAATGAGAGAGAAAATTTGAAATTAACGTTCGATTTGTTGTACTTGCAAGGTATGTTAGTTCAGTGTGGCCAGATTGTGCAAATTTTCGAATCAGAAAAAAATTCTACTGGCCTTTTTTTAATATATAAATCTGAGTGTGCATTAGTTTGATGTTGCCACATTACGCAACTTTTTAGGAATTAAAATATTTTCTATTGGTCACTTCCAATGTACAGGTCTCACAGCGGGACATCGTAAAAATAAAGGGTAGTTTGGTCAGGTATCTTTAGACCTATTAATCAAATCGTAATTACAATTATATTTAAGCAAAAGCTACCCTCCACCCCTGAATGCCCCCAGACGGGCAACTTTAAATATTATTAAAGTTCAAAAATGGTATAACGAAATTTTTAAACTGACAACAAAACATAGTTGCACGTCTTGCAATTAAGATCAAAAAACACTGAACTGCTGAACAAGACTATATTATTCGTAAAAAATAAATTACATGTAACGTTTCGACCTTCTAGCCAAGATCCTCATCAGACATACACTCTTGTCCCATAGAAACCACAGATGCCTTTAAGATATCCCTTTTACTATACCCATGTCTGATGTATGTATGAGTATGGGTATAGTAAAAGGGATATCTTAAAGGCATCTGTGGTTTCTATGGGAAGAGAAGGAGAGGAGGAAGGAAAAGAGGTGGTATGGAAAGGCATTATAGGGTTAGGAGAGGACACAGAGATTATTAAAAAGATGTTAAGAAAGCAGGGTGTAAGAGTGTACAGAAAAGGCAGTAGAAAGTTGTTGGATTTGGTCCGAAGTAAAGGAAAGGATAAAGGGAAGAAGGAGCAGAAAATGTGTCATTTATTGTATTAACTGTGAGGATTGTGATATGAAGTATATTGGAGAGACGGGTAAATTGTTGAAAGAAAGAATTAAACAACATAAAAGCGATGTGAAATATGGTAGAGAGAGTAATGCTATATTCAAACATGTAAAAGAAAAAGGACATAATGTGGACTGGGAAAAAGTGATTGTGTTAGAACATGAAGATAGTATGTGGCCTAGAAAATGGAAGGAGGCCTGGTGGATAGAAAAAGAAGAAGATAAGAACTTAATGAACTGGACCAAAGGTTTTAGCATTAATAAAGAATGAAAGATTATTGTTGACAAACACAGAAATATGTATGTTAATTGAGGTGTTAGGGGGCTCTAAGTTTGCTTCATGTTGATTCTCTTTTTGTAAACATGGGATATTTTATGGCTTCTCTGATTGACTGATTGTTCCAGCCAATGGGGAGGCTGCTTGATTGGGCGTCCCTGATTGGCTGCTTCTTTCGGCCAATGAGGGAGCAAGTAGACTATTGGGCTTGTATTTATGTGTGTGTAATTTTTTGTACAGACTCAGTGTATGTCTGATGAGGATCTTGGCTAGAAGGTCGAAACGTTACATGTAATTTATTTTTTACGAATAATATAGTCTTGTTCAGCAGTTCAGTGTTTTTTGATCTTAATTGCAAGACGTGCAACTATGTTTTGTTGTCAGTTTGAAATAAAAATAAATAAATGTTACCATGAAAAGTATGTGACACACTAATACAATCTTATATCAGCAGTAGCACAATCATTTGAGATTTTAAATTCCTTCTCATAAAAAAGAAAATATATAAGACTAATATTTAGGACAAATATAGCACAAAATCACTAAAATTTTCAAAATATGGGGAAAATAGGAAATATAGGACAACTAGGAGACCTGAATGTATCTTATAATACCTTCAAGGTATAAAGTAACGACTGTCTTCATATGATAGTCTCACAAAAGCGTTCGTAAACAGTTCTATTGCTGATATACGAACTAACTTATCAGCATGAGTTTACGAAAACCGGTGGAAAATGGAAAAAGACTGGATAGCTGACTAGAAACCACTTTAAGCGTGCATTTAAACAAACGGCAAATTTAAGTAACAGCTCAGATTAGGAATGTAATCAATAGGAAAATTAATGGCCTTATTCTTGTTTGAAGTATAGTCTCAAATAATTAACTTTGTACGTTAATTCCGACTCCCACGTACTACTAAGTTTACATTTCAAACATATAACACAACGCACAATTCCGTTGTTCACACAAGACATTTAGAACAACAATATTTCACTTAACGAGAACTTACCCACTTTCTTCTTTTCACTTTGTAATCGATTCAGAACGAGCTGTAAACATTGCGTTATGTTGGTACCTGGTGGCAGCTTACTTAACTGAGGCAACCTCTGCAGCATTTGACCCAAAGCCTGTGGATCTAAGGCTTGTTTATTTTTCGACATACTTCCTACAAGCTTCTGCATTAGCGTCGCAACCATTTCAGTCTTTTGCATGTTAAGTGGAGGAATGTTTGCTTTTCCACTGCTAGGTGTAGGTGGTGGCAGTGCACCTGTAGATGCTGACTGTAAAACTCGACCTTGAACGTTTGGTAAAGACGGTGGTTGAGCGCCTGTAAAACTTCTTCCTACAAAAGAAAAGTACTAAATATGTAAATGGTGATAATCAAGACATTTATTATATGATTTGCAAGGTGAACATCGAGCTGTATATTTATAAAACAACACACATATTTAACAGAAAAAAGAAAGGGAAATATCATATATATAATAATAATAATAATAATAATACACAGCCATATTCAATCCACTACTGGATGAGGCCTCTCCCGGAGGGAGGAGGTGGTCTACTGCTCCCACGATGACCAGACGTGTTGGGAGAGGAGAGCCGAAGCTCTCTCAACTGTGATCGCTACCTCTTTATTCAGGTAGCTCCAAATATATATATATATTGTCCGTTTTATTTCCTACCAGTTGGAAACGCTTTAGCGAAACGTACTGCTTTTCTATTGTGTTTGTGTTACTGTACATCTGTCAAGAATCTACCATGTAAGTATCCTTTTTTTTTTCACCTGTTTTACCATTTATATATAAGATGATATACAAGGTAGAAAAAAAGGATACTTACATAGTGAAATCTTGAGATACGAGCACACGAACTTCACAAACACTATAGAAAATTAGTACGTTTCGCAATTGTCTTTTCAACTGGTAGGAAGGAAAATGGACAGAGCGGACACGTGCGGGACTAGTGTTAAGGAAACGCCATATTGCCAATAATGCTGGGTGACAGCGTGGCCATATGGAAGCGGGAGAATGACTGGATGAGTCGAAGAAAACACCAAGTGGAGAAGAAAGTGCAAAGGTTACTAGTAGCAGGTAAGGGGCTTCCTGAAGAAATAAGAGGGTAAAGAATCGGAGGGGAGGGGATAAAATAATAATAATAACAACAATAATGATGAAAATGAAGGGGAGAACAAAGAAACAATATAGAAAGATAGAATAAAATAAAATGCACCTAGAGACGGAAGAAGAAGACGGCACTGCGTTGCAAGGAATTGTTACAGGCAGTTGAGGCCGGGTTAATGGTTGGCGGAAAGGATGGAGATGTACATTTGGTCTTATCTCTTTCTTACTGTGGCAGGTGAGTCAGGGTTCAGGACTCGAAAAGTTTCAGGACTTTCAGTATTCGGACTCGAAAAGTTTCGTCAAAGATGCAGCTGTGTTCGGGTATGGGGAGGTGGGGAAGTTGAGATTTGGAGGAGTGGCGATGGTTGTTAATGCGGAATTAGAGAAGTTTGAGTTTCACCAACGTAGAAGGCGGAACATAGGTTACAGAGTAGAAGATAAACGAGGCTGGAAGGTATGCAACTGCCGGAGTGTCTGAAAGAGTACGTCTTGTGAGTGACAGGATGTACGAAGGAAAGACTGAGATCAAAAATAGGACAGGTTTTGCAACGGGGTCTATTGCACTTGCTAGGTCTGGGGGGAGGGGGCGGGATTGGTCCAGTTCTGGTGAGAATCGTGATTCCTACCTTAGCATTGAAATTATAACGCCCAACACAATTTTAGTATTATAATTCGGTAATCGGCCAATAATCTTTCTAGCTTCTCATAAAATGTACCTTTGTAGTTATCACTAGCCATCTCAGTCGGAACATAGACAATTATTAAAACCGTGCTGTCCCATTGAGTACGTATCGTAACGTAGTATGATAGTCTTTCGCTTACGAAATTATATTCTACAGTGCCTGAAGGATACTGTTCTTAATGAGGAATCCTGTTCCGAAATCGTGAGACTATTTTTCCCCGTAGTAGAACGTGCACTTGTCCTGTGGGACTTGACCCTCCCAGGACTTCTTGTATCGCCAGTTCGTACTTCTCGGTCTCGCATACCGCCACTTGAAGAGCGCCCGTTTTGTATAACGATCGTACGTTAAACGTTCCTATTCTAAAGTCTTTCTTAATCCTGTTCTTAGAGCCACCTGAAGCAGTCCCCGCCCGGAGATCCGAATAAGGAACCAGTTTACCCCAGGAGTATCCATGAACCATCTGTTACAATTTCTTAACATGATTTAATAGTGTAGAGTTGTCAGCTAAACGACCTCGCACTAAAGGCAGACATTCAAGATGTCGTTCCCTGTCCATCTCTGAGCCTTTCCGATGTCATTCATCTTCAGCCTCAGGGTGGTAATGGTGAAACTGCTTCCCTTCACCATGATATTTTTGTTCGGGGCTGCTTCCCTTCAACATATCCCTAGTCTTTGTAGATCCCTCTACTAACTGCAAAGCAGCAGTCCTGGTTTTGGTCCGCGCTGGAATATTTCCGGTACCCACCATATCTGGTCAACATTCCCTTTTCCGCCATCTGGGGAGGCATCTGTTAGGAGACCAGTAACTCCAAATTTGAACTGTTTTACTCACACTTATTTTAGAAAGTTTATCAACGTTTATCTGGCTCCTCTGAAGAACTGCACTGCTTTTTTAATGAATGTCAATGATACTAATAACAAACAACAAATGCAGTAAGTTAATCAGCCCACCCAAAATTAATTTTAAGAAATAAAAAAAAAAGTTGAACCATGTGGCCGTAGCTCATTGGTAGAGCGTTGGCTTAGAATTCGGGAGGTCCTAGATTCAATCCCTGCGACCGATCATTCTGACAGGTTTTTCCCGGCACACCAAGGAAATGCCGGGAAGGTAGGTATCTTCAAATTAGTTCGTGGACGACTCTTTCCCGCATCCTTTCCCCTACTCTATCCTTGCCTAGTCTTAGATGCCTTTTTTTTTTAAGTTGATAGTTAATTAATTTATAAAATTAATAAACATTCATTTAAAAAATAATAACGATAAGAAATAAGCCAGAAAAAACACCAAAATGTAAAAAAAACCGAACATATGTACCACGTAAACCTTACTAGGAGCAGACGGCAGGAAGCATGACCACAAACGACCACAAACATCTGGTTCTGGAATACAGCACCGTCAAAACTTAAACGGCGCCTCCAGAAAACAATGGAACCGGAATATTGATTATCAACTTGTATCTAAGAAACCTGTGGAACAATTCAGCCTTTATTTTTTTGTCTCTCGCTCGTTTTGTACTAAACGCCAGCAGCTTAAAACAAACATTTATGACTTTAAATAAAAGCTCTTTAGTGTTAGGTTTGCGTGGAAGATGGAATTAGTTAATCAGAGCTACACACGATGTAACCACCGATCGCGTTCAATACGCGTAAGAGCATACTTTCAAGCTTGTAATTTTATAGATCAACACTTTCCAACTTCTTCCAATACTTCCCACCCCGGTTATAAAACTAAATCGATATTCGGAAGCATAAAGCTAAACAAATTAATCGATAAGCTTATCTAATGATTGAACACCTACCCTCACATTGTGCTGATGGACGACCAATTGTAGATAAGGTTCAAAAGTACACGTTTTGCTATTAGTTTCACCAATATATTTTCCGGCTTTATCAGGCAAAAAGATGAGTTACGGATTTAGAGGTGGATTAAGGTTACTTTCTACACTTTGTTCACGACATTAAACTCCACACCAAGTCTTTTACCTTCATTAAGAACTCTTTTCAACTTACTTTTATTCAGCCTACAATCGATGTTGTTGAAATACCACTAAGACACTATCTGGGAACATATCCTGGGCAAAAGTATCACTTTCATGCATGTATCTGTCAATTGATTTCAACCACCTTATCTGGTTATATATGTTCACTTTTTCAGGACTATTGCTTTTATGGGGGGGGGTCTCAATATATGAACACTATGGTCACGAATATTGCTTTGAACTACCCTAGCTAGTAATATATTCTTACCTTGGTCAGGAGCATTTACATCACTGAATACAATTTCACGTGGTTGATCTTCAACATCCCCAAGAGGATCGCTTTCCATTTCGGCTGGCTCAGATGCATTGATGTTATCACTGCAAATGAACATAGTACAATAATATTGAGTTACAGATGAATTTCAGTGCAAAACCTGATATAAAAACACGATGAAATAAATTTATACACACGAAATTAAGGAAGAAAGAAAAAAGGTATCAAGACAATTGGAAAAGAAAAGCATAAGGAGCGCTGGTCAAACGAGGGTTTTGCTATAATGTCAGTGTTTGTCCGCGCTTTCTTGTAAATGCTAGCATTTTCCTGTAAATTGGCTTTAAACACTTTTTAAAAACAAGTTTATTATTATTACTAAATACAAGAAACTTCTTTATTAATTAAAACCTTTATAATTTTGGCGAAAACTTCACATTCTTCTAAAAAAAAGAATAGGAAGTGCTCCTGAGGCGAGGGAGGCTTTACCACACACTTTATAAAACTTAGCAATTTAATGTAAATTGGTTTTAAAATTTTGAAACAGTAACGTTTTCTGGGTAACGCCCAAGCCGAGCTGGTCTACCGGGTCCCGTAGGATCACCGAAGTCAAGCAGCTCTGGGTCTGGTCAGTGCTTGGACGGGTGACCGTTGCAGTACTCCAGATGGTGTTGCCTGTGCGGCGTCCACCCAGCGTCGTGAGGCCAATTTGGGAGCTACCTGAGTAAAGAGTTAGCGGATTCCGGTCACGAAAACAGGCATTAACGGCGAGGAGGAGCCGAGATGCTGACCACATCTCACCTCTACGGCATAAGTGCTAAAGCCGGCTGGTAGGCCTGGGCCCTTAATGGGCTAACGTGCCACGGGATTTTAAATAACGTTTTCTTTTCTTCAGCAGCTGAACAGTGGGTCGGAAATGGTGATTTATGACTGAAGCGGTTTGTCCTTTAGATCAAGAATTTCAAGAAAAATTGTTCCGAAGAAACGCGACAAACAATACTAAATACGAAAGACGTCCTGATCAACTAAAACCTTTAGAATTTTTTCGAAAATTTTGCATATCTTTTTTTTTTACTTTTTTTTAAGTAAAAAAAGTAAATTCTTTTGTGTTTTGCGATTTAAAAAAACACTAGCTGAGGTTATTAAATCTTGCAATGCATTTTTAGGAGTCAAATGGATTAATGAGAAGCTACCCACTATGGCGACGTTACTCCTGTCCACACGTACGTCATGTCTAAGGTGACCAGACGTCCCGCTTTGGGCGAACGTATCACATTCCTCATTACGATGTATAATTAACTGTCCCGCTCTGCAGTGAAATGGAATTAATTTTCGTCGTTGACTAGTTGACCTCCAATCGTTGACTCGTCCTGTAGATTCAGTAGCAGTTATAAAGATAGTGAAATGAATGACGAAATTATTTTGAGTATTTGATGAAAGAATGAAAAAGTAAAGTGACTTCAAGAGGAAAATGAAAATGTTTTATCACTGTTGTAACAGAAACGTCCCTGTTGTTGCAAACACTAAATTACTGGTCGAATTCATTCTCTGTCTTCCTGGGCTAAATGTTACCATAAAAAGAGTACTTACTCGGATGAATAGCATGTGGGTGGGGAAAAAAAATAATCCAAATTTAAAATCGTTACTTGAAAGGCCCAAATGTAACATTGAACTCTGACATTTTTTTACGAACTAATTAAGGTTAATCATCTAACAAGTCTCGTGGAGAGAAAACTGACATTTTCTTACCTGTTGGTATGCAGTTTATTATCTCGTATAATAGACACTGACATATAAAAACAATCGTGAAATATTTCGCGAGTCGGTCCGCTCGCATTGTCAAACGATGGGAAAAAATAAAAAGGATAGGTTATGTGGTGATGACTAAGGTTGAATCATACAAATGCTAAACTGCTCGTGGAAAGTACTAAACAGAGTATAAGAACAATGTTGCCAGACTGTGATGTCACTTCCGTGCTCGCATTTGTATGAAAGTGAAGTATAAATAAACAATAAACAAAACACCGTTTAACGCTCTTGAATGTTTTGACTGTAGCGAATAAATAAAATGTTATCTGTAACAATCGAGTGTTTTATTAAGTATTGGAATCCAGCTCTTGTCCATTGGCCCTGTATCTAGGTTTAATTTTGATTTTCATTTCCTCTTGCGAGCATACAATCTGTGCACCAACCAACATGACCTAGAAAATGAAATCTAGCAATTGATCAATACAGGCCAAAGAAATGGATATCACAAAGCAGAACTCCTCGAATGGAACAAACAGGGTAAATTACGCTTTACACAAATGAAACAACAGGTTAGCGACAGAAAAACAGAGAACCACAAATGGGTTAGTTTACATTCCTACCCAACAATAACCAACAGATTGAAGAAAATATACAAGGAAAACGACCTGAAGCCAATAGCGGTCCCACCCATTACCATGGAGAAACATTTTACGTCATTTAAAAGTTACTTTGCACCTAAGAACGAAGGTACATGCTGTTACATGTCAATGACAAGAACAATATCTAGGCCAAACTAAACGCAAAGTTTCGAGTATTTCTCCCATAGGGTAGACGAACATCTTCGAGATGCCAAGACACCCACATCCCACTTCAGGCTTATCCCAACACCTAAAAAACACACCATAGCATTACTGATGTATCCACTGTACATAAGACAAATTGAGCCATTGAAACAAACATATACGAAAGTGAATATTTTCTAAAAATAAACCGAAATTAAACCTAGATACAGGGCCAATGGACAAGTACTGGATTCCAATACTTAATAAAACACTCGACTGTCACAGATAACATTTTATTTATACTTCACTCTCATACAAATGCGTGACATCACAGTCTGGGACAATTTCTTATACTCTGTCTAGTACTTTCCACGAGCAGTTCAGCATTCTTATCACCACATAACCTATCCTTTAAATGTTTGCCCATCGTTTAACAATGCGAGCGTACCGACTCGCAAAATATATCACGATTGCTTTTATATGTCAGTGTCTACAATACGAGAGAATAAGAAACACACCAACAGGTAAGAATAATTAAGGTTAGTTTACAGTACGGATTTATTAAGCTAGATGGCAGTACTACCTTATGTTTTCATATTTGATTTATAGCGTCTGAGGTTTCCTACAAACCTCTTGCGCCAGACGTATACTTCTATCTTTTAATGATGTGTGTCTATCAATTCCTTAGTTATTGAGTGTAACACTTGCCCTTCAGAACAATTTGCCCAGATTTACTTTATCTCTCTCTATACATACAACGTTGTATTTTAAAGTCCTTGTTATCACTTTTCATTTAGTACGAGTTAGTGTCTAATTGTACAGGATCAGTTGTATAGATCTTTCTTTTTGAACAATTATATAGTTCTAAAAAAGATAATTCAGAAATTAAATTCTGTTTTTACTAAAGTGAAAATTGAAGGAACATAGCTTTCTTGGAAGACCTGAATAAGATTCTGGTTGTTACTTATAGATCAGCGGACAAGAAAATTTAAAATTTGATATCATTTTTATTTAAATATCTACGCAAGATATATCCGATTTTAAGTTGTGGTTCTTCTATTAGCAAATTAATTGAGAAAGGAAATGTAAAGATCTTCAATAATGTCTTCAATAACTGATTTCGTCCTGTTTGATATTTTAAACACTGGAAGATAATATGATTTACGTCAGTAACATTGATTGTACAATTACAGTTATGTGTAATATATGCAAATGCGCGTCAGTGGTGAGATGTTGTGATCTTAACCTTATTAAAAGAATAATAGCTTGTCTAGTGGTGGTTTTGACATTGGTGAACCATGGTTAATTTAAATTGATATCTATATGTGGCTTATTTAATTGGGAATGTAACTGTGGATGATAATGTACCCAGTTGATCCAACTATTTACAGCAAACAAGAAGCTCTTTCAACAATGTACCAAAAAAAAAAAAGAAGTCGCTGTGGATAGAACTCTTTAAATAATCATAAATTTTCTTTTCTGAAAATTTGAACTCTCTAGGCTTCAATTTGTAGGAGCAACAGGGGAAGGGGAGACGACGACGACATGACAGACATACAGAAAAGAAAACTGTATTTAGCTTTGCACTAACCCTAAACAAAATTTTGATTTATTGGAGAGAATCCACTCATCTGATATATACAAAACGTAGAAACTTTTAATAGATTGTATTTTTTTTCTCGGTTAAGACTTTTCAATATTTGTATGAATGAGTGATTTTTGAAATGTAAGTCTTCTATCTGTGGATATGTACGTAATGGAAACCCGTTCTGACTCGCCACATTCCGTGAAAGTTCAACTTTAGTCCTTTAAAAATCTGGTCATCCTACCCTACTTTGCCTGCAACGATATCTAAAAAAACACAGGAAAAACCCATGACCCTAGGGTAAGGATAATGTAGAGAAAAGAAAAGGAATTATGATTGGACGAAGGAAAAATCAGCAAGTATGAAACTGAAAAAGTTGAACATGAGCAGTTTCAATTATATGGGAAGTACTATGAACGAGGTTATGAAGCGTCATAAGAAAGCAATATGTACGGAGGAGAATCACAAACTTGATTTTAGAAAGGAGTGATACAAGAAGCTTGAGTACATTCAAAATGTACACTTAGAAAACTGACAAGGATGTCACATACGGATTTTGAAATTCTTATGTCATTCAGAAGTTCTTTCATAACTGTGTTTACTGCGATAATTATAGCTGTCCACTCAAATTCTGATAATTTTGCCTACCACCCATGTGACGTGTTCCTATTAGTCACGAATATGAATGTGCATTCTACCGGCAGCAAAATATGGTTGAGTTCTCTCATTTTTACGTCTGTTCTGTGTGCAGTAACACGGCTTTTTAATATTTTCGCAAATGTGAGTGACAAGAACCTTTAGGACAACCTGCAATTTCCCCACCAATTGCCTGATCAAATAATATCGCTTTGCGAAAATTTTGTTGCACATACTTAACGTTGCCACCGTTGTAACATCTGAATGTAATTGTGACAAAGGCGGAAATTTCGCCGTCCCTGAAACATATCTGGAACATTACAGAATGAAAATGAAATGTTGATGTAATGTTACCAATCTTGCAGAGTTACCTATATGAAACGTTTCTGAGACTATCGTGTGCTGTTAGGGAGTAGTAGTACTACTAGTAGTAAGATGCAAACTGCTTTCCTTGAGAACCACTGGCATAGAGCATGCCAAATTTAGATAACTCAGATACACAGAAAATACTCAGATGAAGAAGAAATACTGAATCCGAAATTCGCACGATCTGGCAACACCAAACTAATATACGTTGGAAGCTAAACATATGAAGGTTAACTTCAAATCTATTTAATATTATTTCATTAGTCACTTGTAATACTGTACAATATACCGTGCAACTTGCTGGACTTAGAAACTGCAACCATTCGTCATATTTTATGAATCTGAGTGTACATGAGTTGCTATATATATATATATATATATATATATATATATATATATATATATATTTAATACACCAGATTAATTAATATACGATCGTAGAAGATATAGTTGATCATTTGTCTACAATAGATATGTCTATTAATGTTAAACACACAATTACATTTCTTGCATAATTAACACCATAAAGAGAAAACCTTACATAAATTATAATTAATTTAACGATCTCCAGATACAGCCGAAATTTGGCAATTTTTACGCTGGATATATTTAACAACGATAATAACAAGAGAGGATTTTGGAGGGAATCGGCTCTGGCCTTATTCAAGGTACCATACCAGCTATAATTAGACTGGTGTGACCGAAGGAAACTAGAGAAAATCTCAGTCAGGATAGCAGTACCGGTAATGCAACCCGATCCTCCAGATTACAAGGCAAGCACTCTACCGACTGCCCTACCTCGTCGGTTAATCATTAATTGGAATTAATATTCTAATCAGTTTATTCTTGCACGTTGTAGAAACCATAGTTTCTCATGACCATGTTATTTGAGTATTTCCAGTTTGGTCTGCAACCATAATTCAAAATCACATCAAGATACTAAATTATGGGGCTTACGAACTTTGGTGCTCGATTTTTAATTCAAGTGCCCGAAAATAAGCGACTTCATGCTTGGCTCAACTTACCCATGAAAGTTTAATTCTGTAAAAGTTGAGTGAAGGGCTTATTAGGTAGTTACTTTAAATTTCACATACACACTTTGAAACACAAAAAGCGAACTGGACAGTGGAACAATAGAATTTTCTTTTTTCGTTGTCAATCATATGATCAAGCTTGTCTTTAATTAATATGTGTACGTAAAATGTACTTCCTGAATTACTTCGTTAATATTAGAACTCAATTTTTCAATTAATTTTAGCATTGTGTATGATGACATATTGGACGACAATGATATTCTAATATCTAAACGATGATTCCGAATATATCATAAGAGTTACTACTGGACACATGTTTTACTTTGGACACAATAAAATTAACAGAATCAAAAAACATTTAAATATACATTACCCCTGTTCATCTTCAGCTGCATCCACATCAAGAAATACTGCACTGACGCTAGTCTCTGGTCCTCTATTTTCGGTAGCATTTACGTCCTTTCTAGAACCTGGAGGTTGATAATGCGACCTAAGAATTCTCACCGGCTGTGGCACTTCCGTTGTTGTATTAGACGAATCTGTCTGAGCCTGCTGTGACGTCTGCTCTCCTCTGGTATCTGCAGGAGTAGTTTTTCTACCCTGCTTCCTACCCCTTCTGCCACGCGGCGCAGATCCGAGTCTCGGCCTTTTGGCTGCTTGGGCCTCGTCGTCTTCATCTGAAAAATAATATACACACTAAATATTGAATAGAGAAGCACGCACCTTGGTCCACAGACAATTTGATCCAAGCTCACGATCACCTTGCTTAATTAGACAGTTCATTATACGTTAAAACAATTGCTTTGTTATGAGCTGAAGTCAGCTGTGGTCTAATCCTTCACATGCCTGAGGGATAACATCCCTCGGAGATGTTTTAAGGTAAAACAAGCACTATCTGGTTACCATTTTACTAACATACAAGGTCTGTACCAAAAATAATGAGACTATTTCTGGAAAATCGTTTTATTAACAATAGTTCCAAATACACTAAATATTCTTCAAAGAAGCATTTTTAAGTGTTAAAACAGCGGTTCCAGCGTTGCTGCCATTGTTCATAGCACCGCAGAAGTTAAAACCTGATACACCTCGCAGAGCACGCGTCGCAGCTGTTTGTGGACCTTTGACTATGTCCCAAAACTGTATCCTTGCACGCCGACTTATAAGCCTCAGGTACACAAAAAGTCGGCCCGGGGCCAGGTCCGGACTGCACGGTAGGTGGGAAAGCGTTGCCACATTTTTCTTGGCTAGAAATTTCTTCACTTGCAGTGATGAGTGGACAAACTTTTCGCATGTTCAAATCTTCTGTAATGATACGATGCACATCTAACTAGCTAGTTTCGCCATATCTGTGATCAACCTCACATTCAAACGACGATCAGAGTCCGACACCAACTTCACTTTAATCACATTTTCGGGAGTTCTGGACGTTCCTGGATACGATGAATGTTCTTCACCCCTGTATTTCTCGTCCTTCATTGAGCGACTTATGCCACCTGCACACTTGTGCTCTGGACAAAGTCTCGTCCCTATATGTTTGTCTTAACATTCCAAGCATGCCAGTAGCGGTTTTATCCAGTTCGACGCAAAATTTTATCGCGTACCGTTGTTTTAAAAAGCACTGCATTTTCGACCACGACGCGACATTGAAACACATTCTCACCTTGTTGGCGATCCGAAAGCTGTAATGGCGTGCTCGCAACTGAGGTAGATCTAAGTGTATGATTGACATCTCACACCAACCGTCCCGTTCTTTAGACCTACCCCACTCGAGCATTCTGATCGGCCCGCCATAACTTGTTTCATTTCTTTTGGGACACATCTTGAATTTTCAGTAACCCCGCAGCACCTAGAAGACCTCAGCAGCCCACCCCTCATTTGAGCGCTTATGGTAAGTTTGTTTCTACGTCGTTGCCAACTTGTCTGATTCTGCATTATTTATAATACCACCATTTTAAAGGAAAAAAGGTCGCACTGTCAATGATGAATACTGAAAGAAACTGTGAAGTTTGATGACATAATTCGCAACTGCGGTTTCAGTGCTACATGTATGGGTAGTGCAATTTTCCCAATACGAGGGAAAATAAAATTTGGGAAAATTTCCCTGCATATTAAGGTTTACAAATTTAAAAATCTCTTAAAAATAAAAGAAGTCGATAAAAAAAAATCACTAAAATAACATCTACTGGTCATAATTTAAAGAAATATATATGTATAGGGAGGCCCAACGAAAACCTTCCACCCTGTTTTGTAACTGATTGGTTTCTTCCCGAAATACGTTAACGGATTTCACGTTAAGTGTGCTGTCCCATTCCCTGTGACCTAGTGGTAAAACACTGAAAAGGCATCTTAACTAGCAACATGGGTCAAGTGATACATCGTCTGAAAGATCTTTTGATTCTCCGTAGAGAAACAGCAGTATTTTGGAATTTCAATGATTTTGCGAGAAACCGCGTCTAAAACTGTGGCATATTAAAGGCTAAACTGCAAAGTCGCAACGTAATATTTTACCCTATTAAATGACACGAATGTTCTCCACTACCTCATCGATCTTACACTAGAAGAGAACGTCCCGAAGTACTATGAACAATTTATGCGATCCGCCCTAATCTCTCCGATCTAACGGAACAATGTTCATTAAGTGGCAACGTGGGCCAAGTGGCAGACTGTTTTAAAGGTCTCTTGACTCTCCCCACATTATTATTATTTCGGAATTTCATTGAATACTTTGTAAGAAATCACGCAAGGAAGAATTACATATTTTAAATTGAAAATTCAAATGTTATATACAACGTGAGTTAGATTAACAACAGTGTTGCTTCTAGGAGTTTTTTTCTCTATGCTGGTTGGTGGAGGGAATTCATAGATAAAGTTTTGACTTTCTTCTTATGCATTTTTAAAAATAAAACTCCTGAATTCAACACCTCCCAAAACCATGAAATACTCAAGCGACTTTACATGAAAGATCTATTTACGCAGCGAAAATCACATGACCAAAAGTTCCTATACAACACAATAAATAGCAACTTTCGGACGAAATATTTACTTTCTCAGTTTTACACGATAATTCATCGTCTGAATAGGAGATACAAAATGTCTTTTATACCAAATCTCCTAGACTTACAATGCAGAAGAAACAGTTTATTTAGAGACTCCCAGACGTATACCACTTTTTTCCATAAACTTCTGAATTTTGCCTACCATTTTCTTAAGACAAATTACCTGAACATCTTACATTGTATTTTCATTGTTAGCTATGTATGTATTACATTTTTGTTGGGGGGGCTAAGTGGCTTAATGCACCTGGTCTAAAATGGTATTTACTCTATCCGAGTAATATAGGAAATAAACACATCTGGATGGTGATTATGTTGACAACAGTCTAAGGCGTATAGTACTTACGAATTAAAATATTCTTTAGAAATCGATTGATTAGTTAGTTGTTAAGATCTCATTGGTAGTTATTTTCGCGCGGGGTTCCTCGCACATACATGAAACCATCACTACGCCCTGCATAAAGGATTGAGGATAAATCAGTAATTTATTTGTAGGGTGGTAAACAAGGAAATTTCCCCCTTTCTAACTTTTGCTTTCCTAGCCTCTACGTTTAATTTGGTCTTCCCAGCCTGTTCTCCTTTGTTTAAATCACTACAACAAGAAAAGATTAAACTTTTTCATTATACCAACATTTCTACTGGGTTTTCCTGCGCAACCTATGGTTAATCTTAATTGTTTTCGCAGGTTCCGAATGAAAATAACCCTTCATATAACTGGTATAAGTAATGCTCATATTTAATCTGAATAGGATCATAAAGTCACTTGTTCCATTGTCCAGTTGACGTGGAAGAGAGGTTTGTAGGCGACACGGACTAATGACTGATACGAGACAGCAGAGAGACGATATTTGCTGGATTATAGAGAAGATTTATAATAAAACACGAAGTCTTAGTTGCCTATTACTTATGAAGTCTGCATAACGGTTATGGTCTCGAGAATATTTGCCAAAGTGCTGATACCAGACATAAAATTCATTTTATCTTATATCGAGAATATTTGCTTTAATTACAAAGGGCCATTGCGCTGGTTCTGATTTCATCGCTTCAGGTTTCCCTTCATTTACATAATGAAGAGCAAAAGAAATCGCGATGAATATACGCTAGTTTCTCAATACACAAGTTCTGTTCTTGTGGAACACCACACGGTGAGAAACGTTCTTTTGGGATTGAAGTACCAGACATTCTATCAGAAAGTACTCCAGATCAAGATGCTGTAACTGTGTATCTTGTGACTTATTCCCCTCAATACGTGTATGGAAAAAGATGTGCTCGTCATGGAAAATGATGAGTGACAAACCGACCGGAAGAAAGGCGTCTATTATGAACCAGTCTTAAGTTACTTTACTTTCTAAAAAAGCCGTACGTGTTATTTTTAGTTTCAAGTTTCGCTTTTACTATATTTTTACTTTTTGTTCCGGGAATAGGTTACAAATATACAAGTGACACGGTACTCATTTCGTTACATAAGGTCTTTTTTTTTTCCTTTTGTCTTGATGATTCACTATTCTTAAGTGAAGTCAAGTAAAGTACTGATACTGTATTATAGGACAATACGTGTTATTGTTAGTTTCAATTTTCTTTTTTCTTTTTTTTCGTTCACTTTTACCGTTTTCTGTTCTGGGTATAGGTTAAACATGCACAAGTGACAGAAAAAATAGGTATTTCTTTGACATATCGTACGTTAGCACATAATGGGCTTTTTGCCTTATCACGCAGAATGGAAACAATACTTGTACACACACCTGGTGGCGAAACTTTTAATTCAACAACTCGTGGTAATTTCGTATTACTGCAAAATCCAATGTATCACGAAATTACCAATCTTTACCTTATACCCAGTTATAGGGTACTCTTGCACCAGCAACTGATGGAAACTTGTGGGAAACTATTGAGAATGGCGTGATACCTCCAGACCGCTTTTGGATGCTCTCAGACTAGTTAGTAGGTGAAATCGAACCAGATGTCACCACATGTACATCGGCATGCTAGCAACCAGGTGGGTAGCATTTTAGTCGTAACGGATACATTGCGTGAGTTATCGGTCGTCGAACGCACGGTTGACAGGGTGATGAATTCGTAATCGTAATCGCTTTTACATCCTTGAAAACAGTTTCTGAACCAGCAAAATTTCCCCAAAGTAATGTGTTTTCCGCTAAATGTGAATGGAACAGTCCATAATAAGCCATAACAATACATTTATACCAACACACGTTTTTAGTTTATACAGTAAAACGATTACTGTAGTTAGTTTGCTACATAGCTTCACCAGTACGGCTATCCTAGTTTAACATTTTAATCTATTATTAAACCTAATAACTTTACATTTCTATTATCATTGTTTGATATATTCAAATTAAAAGTATGATTGAAATTCAGACACCTCTCCAAGTGTTGATTCATAGTCAGTGACCTTTGCCATTAGACCACGAGGAATGGGGTCCGACGATGTTAATTTTCGTTAAAAAAAAAGTATGGCCAATTTTAGAAACTTACCTGAAAGATCTATGACTTCTTGCGTCGCACTTGGAGTTGTATTGGCAGCATTCCCTGCTGCAACGAAACAAGGTATTTACATATAATTACTTATGGATAAAACACACACAGGAAATGGCAAAGCAAAGACCTAGCTTTGGCTAACAACACTGAGCGCGAATCATCACCTATTAAGAGTCAATACACCGAAGCAAAGCCTCTCAACGGGTTAAAAAGAAAAGTTCAAATCTAAATTCAGAATTCACCAGATACTCCGAGCAGAAAATAGTTGTTCCGAGTAGGGCAGCAAAGGCTCTGTGTTAATAAAGCTTCGCGTTGCTTTCAACTTCTTAGGTGGTGCCTCTTTTGCTTCCATTCCTTTTTGCTTAATTAAATAATATACTTAAATGGTATATCCGATCTGTACAAGCATCTGCACTTTACGAGAATATTAAGTCCATATATTTCGAACACTGAACGAATGTGATTATGTTTTCATGATCATTATCAGAATATTCCGTTCTTATTTACGTCTACAGCTAATAATACTATTAATGATTATACCATTGTAATGTTAATCAATTAGGATAACTTAGTGAGGATTAATTATTATTATGAGAAACCGAAAGTTATTGTCGTTTTTTTTTTTTTTTTTTTTTTTTTACAATAATCCACTCTTCACAGATACCTTGTAACACTAGATATGTACATTGAGGACTCCTCCGTAGAACGTAGGTTCGAGTCCTGTTGCTGGCCATCCTGACAGATTTTCGTCAGTTTTAATAGGCGGATTCGCCATGATAGTATCTGAACAAAGAACCTTCCTAATCCCCATCCTTGGTAGAATGTTCGCCGGGGGACGTCATCCCTCAACACTTATGACGGACTTAGGACGTAGCTGCATGACCAGCTCAAAAATGTAATTTAATCAAAAATAGTAAAACTCAATATATCTTGCGTATAGCATAGACTGCACCCTTTTTCTCACCAAACCTTCATGTAAAGAATAAAACCGTGATAAATTACTACGCAAAACAATAAATGACTGAGCTCAATGTATGAGATGGAGTATTTTTAAGACACAAGAATCGATAAAGAAACTAATTCTCAAATTACGTTGTAGGATTTAGTTTGTTGGTGTTCTTTAGGCCTAGATTTCTCATTCTGAACATATAAAATCTGCTGAAAGCAATTCAATCATTTAAAATGATGCACATACTTCTTTAGAATTAAAGAAAGACGTATCTGGTTGTTATGTTGTTTCTTTATTTCTGCCTGTTTCGGCTAATTTGAATCATCTGTCACGATTTTCACTCCATATCTTAATCTCCTTCTCTGCAATAGATTTCCGAATGAAATACTTGTACCCCTCCCCCGTCTCTCTCTCTCTCTCACACACACACACACACACATACATACAAAGAGACGGGGGGGGTTCTAAAGTGTTTATCAAGAGAGCTTTAAGACTATTTTTATTCCCTTCGTATATCGGCCGTAGGAATTCATATATGCATCTTACTGTGAGCTTGTAAAATTGTTGCGTTCAAAAATCCACTTATGTAAGAATCAATGAATTGCCACCACTTCGACTGTCAATAATTTGCTTACATTTTAAACGAAAAAAGAGGGAAGACATGTTTTGTGTTGTTATATAAATAAACAACGACCATTTGTCATCACTCGAAATAATCTACTCGGACACAATTACCAGTCGCCGGTCACAGATAAATGTACTTACCGACCTCGGGGTGGCCAAAATGTTAGCGCGTGGTCGCAGGTTTAATTCCCGCCGGGTCTATTGAACGGAGTGGTTCGGAGAACAAAAAATGTAGGTCCCGTCCTTAGTTCACCAGCTCGTTTACGATGTTAATAATTTAATCAATCAGTAAATTCACTTACCATCCAACTCTCCAACATCTGGAGCCCTGGAGATTTCACTACCGCTATCTGTAGAAAAACAAAAGTAATTATATACGTATACATTATACTTTCTGTAACATCAAAATCAAATAGTACACTTTACTACTAAAATAATACTTACGTAGCACTAAACGCACAATTAACAGATACGTGAAACGTACGATAAATCCCTTTTCCCATCGAAGACTTAGATAATTTTCACAAATATTAACTCTGCATATAGAGTCCGAAGGTTTAACATCACAAAAAAGAACTCTTTGAACTCAAGGTAGTCTCTTACTTAAATGCCTGCAGAGTCTCTGTTTGTGTGACGTATGAGAATATATTAATTACTCTGCTTTTCCAAGAAAAGAAGACTCATAAGATCACAATTTGTGTCAATCTACCTGCCTCCCACTCCTAATATTATCTACATTTTTGTAGAAAAAAATAATTTAAAAAATCTAACATTGGGACAGCGACAAAAGGAACGTTTTTCTTCGACTTAGAAACGAAATGATGTCCATCTTCATCTATTTTTACAATAGTCACGTTTTATTCTATGATTCGAATGCTATTCGTATTAAAAGTAGTCCTAGAGGATCTGTGAAAAAGAACCTATGGAGCGGTAATGCTTTTGGGAGACTTAAATCTTGCCATTGATTGGGTCGACTGTAAACATGGTGTATCATCAAAAGATAATACCTTTACGGTTCACAGACCTGCAGCTACATCTTCTATTCCTGTTGCTTTGACCTTCATCACTGGGTATTACATGCTTTTCCACCGGTCCTGTGCAATTGGAAGAAAGATGGTTGAATGTGGATATTGTGCACTTCGCCCATTTACTAAACTCGTGTTTACGAACCTTTGCATCGTACGTAAACATACTGTCTGGAATACCCAAGTGTTGTTAACTATTGGGAGTAATAATCTCTCAACTAGCTTCCGCAACTCAACATTGTAAACATAAAAAAAGGATTTTAATTTCGTGCGTGTTTGTGTAAGTATTGTACACATCCTTGTTTCGCTATTCGTGAAAGATGATACTTAGGCCACAAACTCAAAACTAACATTGAAATGTGTAAAAATGTACAACTGCTACTGGGATTAAAACAATAAGGTATTCATTAAAGAGTCAGTTTTTTTAATGGTGTCCGTGCTCGACTGGATATGAAATGTATGTGTTAAAATATTAATAATTACGCTAAAATCGTACTATTATTAAGTTAAAATAGAAATTTCAGGGGTTTGGAGCACCTGTGGTTCACTCAAATGTGTCACTAATTCAAGGTTTTTGTACAAAAATGTATACATTAGTAGCTTTTGCACAAGTTACAGTTTACGTAAGTGTTCTCATTGTTATCTGAAGTTAAAGAAAAAGTTTTCCCTGAGTTTGCTTATTTAGTCTTTTCATTAAGTTTTGGATCTTTCTCTTTCAGTAACTGCTGAAATAACTATTCCAACTATAACAATAAGGGGGAGGGGGGATGTAGTACGGTAGTTCAAGACTTACAAGTAGATAAAATGCATAAAAAAGATTTTTAACGGAGTATCTGTGGTACAGTACAGGTGCAGAGTTCCAAAACAACATAACACTACAGCGCGTGCTAAAGTATAGTCCTATTGAAAATGATGGCATATGCCAAATGAATTATACATTACAAAAGAAAAGTTTACTGTTATATGGTTAAAATATGAATGGAAATATTCTCAAATATTAACCCACCCATAACAAACATTGCGAAACGCGCCAGTTTCAAGCATGACTTCCATGCGTGCGGGGAACTTGCCGGGTTCGCAGAGGTTATTTTCAAAAGCACAGACAAGGGAAGCCGCTAAGAAGTGGAGAAAAGCAGATTGTTTTGAACATATTTAGTACATTTTGAGAGTGGTACGCGGATAAACCGATTAAAGAGGAGGTTTGATTTAGGTCGAAATGTAGTGGTGTGTCTGCGAGAAGTGTTTGTTACCGTAGGGAACAGGTAAGCTTCAACTCCCCCGCTAAATATCACAGAACACTCGTTCGAATTGAAAAAATATTCCAATTTTAAGTTAGACGCAATTAGAAGAAAAGTGCATCCATCTTTCTTCAATAACGAAATACACACTTTAAGTAAGATTTGGGATGACATTAACAAAGATGCTGAGCTTCCAAATTTAAAATTAAATACACTGCATTGCCTTATGCATGATATCGACTTTGTGTTTGCCAAACGAAATCGAGCAGTTACGATAATGGACACGGAAGATATAATTCACTGGTACAGAAAGTGTATTAGGGCAACACGATCTTACCGGGAAGAGAGCAAAACAATTTACTACCTAGATAAAACTTGGATAAACGCCAGATATACGGTTTCAAAAGTGTGGCACGACATAATTGTAAATTCAAGTAAGCAAGCACTCTTAAAAGGATTATCAACCGACGGGAAAAGTAGGCGATTAAGGGCCAGTTCTACAATCGACCGCTAAACTTTTTAGTCAGCGCTAACAAGTCTGATTCTGGCCAAATTAGGGTACGCAAAATGAGAGTTGGCCTCAACTTAGCGCTGACTAGAAGTTTAGCGATCGATTGTAGAACGGACTCTAATTCTTATTCACGTAGGCACTTAAATAATAATAATAATAATTTTCTAATATCCAATGGCGAGTTGATACAAAAATTAAGAAGTTGGACTGTATCTTATATCAAAATACGCCTTACGTTGAGTGATAACGTTCCACAGCAAACTCAACTTTTTGGGGGAAAGGATTGGGGGATAAAACTACAAGGCTTGTGTTTCAAACTCTACGAAAGAAAAGCTGTTTCAAGCTACGGAATATGTTATATTTAATAAACTTACCTTCTAAGTCTACCAGCATGGGTCCTTGTGAATTAGGTCCTGCAGGAACGTCTATAGAAAACAAAAATAGTAATTAGTGTGTTGAAATTCATACATGTACAAAACATTCATAACCGGCAATACCATTAATTTAAATGACTTACATTATTACATTAATAATCAGAACTCAATCTGAACAATAAAATTTAAAATAATTTAAGTTGCTAATTCCGTTTACAGTAATGGTCACATCACGGCACTGACCAGGAACTGAACCTGGATCTTCCGGTATATGGTCAAGTGTTCCACCACTACCAACCTCAACATACGCATAAAAAATGAAAGCCCAGAACACAACAGATACATGAACGGAAAGATCTTATATTTTCATTAAGATGTAATATTAAAATTTAGTTTTATTTACGGACACTTTTATGTCCTTTAAAGCTAACATTTTGTTAGTTCAGTAAAATGTCGTTACGATTCATTTATATTAATTTAATACGATTACTATATACAAGGATTCTTCGTGTATACAAGGCGATCTCATCAGCTATGAAGCGACACCAAGCACAATATTCAAACGAATAATCCTGCATGCACTTTTTAGGCTTCAGCAGCTAAAGCTAGAAAAGCCTTACATCACCACTTTGCCCGTCTGTCTGTCGACAACTTTCAACACAGGAAACACTAGGTCTACGAAGATGGTTGGAGTGTCGTTGGAAAGGTCTCATAGATATCATTTCAAAGCTGTATTGATCAGGTCTGTCCGTCTGTTGACAAGTTTCCACTCAGGAACTACTACGGCTAGGAAGCTGGTTGAGGTACTGTTCGAAAGGTCTCGGCAAAACTTCACCAATAACAAACTTATCATCCAAATTGAACGCTCGATGCTGAAACCTCGTAGTAGCACATGTGCACTTTCTCCCACTGGGCTCAGCCTCACTTGTTTATAATTAAATCATGATTAGTGCATTAGAGATGTTCGAAAGTCAGAAGTCAATTCCAGAATGTGGAAAACTTCGGAATGTTCCGACATTCTGGAATTTCACGTTTCTTCAGGGAATGTAACCCGGAACCGCCTGATTACAAGTCAGCGATCTAAACCACTCATGCACCGATGGTAAAAGACAGAATTATTCTCTGGTCTTGTGTACTTTAATTCAAAAACCTGTAGTTTCGAAGTCCGACGAATTAATTCCAACATTTCGGAATTCCAATATTCCACAATTCAGACATCCGTAATCCCAACATTCCGATTGCCGGTTTCAATTCCGGAATTCCAAACCCCCATAGTGCAAGGTATTAAATGAACTAGATCTCATTCAATCCCGAGCCCAAATTTAAAGAATGCTTGTCCTCTCCCCTTTATCTTTCATTCTGCCACACATTGCAAATCCTGTGACAAGTTCAAATCGTAGCCAACTCGTGTTTAGTACGGTGGAACATCGAGTCTCCACGTGTCGATTCACTACTTTTCGCTATAAAGTCGTGTTACCGTATTTACATTTCAATCCGTATGTGTTTTTAAGTTATTTTCCACGGTTATTACTAGGGATCGGAAAGCTATACATCTGGCATATTGCATATGCATATTTCAACTTTTTTTTAAATGCATGTTTTATATGCAAATGTATATATGAATCATTTATATAAGCACTTTGCATATTTCAGAGCCAAAGCCAGAGTATAGATAACATCTAAATAATGGACGATATAAGGAATGCGTTGAGCATGCTTGAAGATTCTGTATATCTAGTGAGACAGGGACGTAGCCACAAGGAAGATCCAGAGGGTGCGAATAACAGTCAAAATTCCGATTTCCATGATAAAAAAAGAACAAATTTAGGCTTAATTATACACATTTCGTACGCATACCAAGACTGAATCCCCGAAAAAAAATATAGTAGATCCCAGCCGAAACGGAATTCTGCATAAAGCTAAATACGAGACATGGTCAGTCTGCAAATACCTTGAGCGTGATGTGTAAGATATAGTTACCTTGCATAGTGCCCAATTGTATCGAGTGAAGCAGAACAAGTTTTTCGGAGCACAAAAACATTCTTGCGGAAAATAGAAGTTTCAAGTTTGAAAATTTAAGACACCAAGTGCGATCACAGTCATATGTAAGTAGTGTTTTCGCTTTCGTTAAATAAAAAATAAAAGCTGTGTTCGAAATAAGAGTTGTTCTAAGCAACTATAATTGAGTATATGAACAAGTTTATTTCAAGTGGAAGTATTAACAACAGCAATTTTCACCATGTTAAATCAAATACGTTAAAAAAACATGACAATCTGTAAACATGACGGATTTTGCAGTAACTGGAAGCTAAGTTGTTTTCGAAAGTGCATATTATTTTGCATATTTTGTTCCTTTTTAGTGCATATTTTAGGTATTTAAGTGCATAACTATCAGTGCCCTATTTATTACCTAATATTTATACTATATTACTTTTTTTCCAATAAATCAATATCAGGATACATACCTTTATGACTAACTGCTACTATTTTCTTTAACAAACAGATAAAATAAAATCAAAACTGACAAACTAACATTTTGCTCAATTAATAAATAAAAGTCATATCAGTACAAAACACCAATCTACCTCCTCCCCGGAAACTACGTGAAAAGAAATGCTGAAATGACGTGTAAGAATTAGATCCACTATAATTAAAAAGGAAAGCGCCTTATCCTTATGTATAAATGAAATAGATCAATACATTAAACATACTGAACATTTCGTATTTATCCAACGAAACACATTTTCAAAAAAAAAATCGTAAGTGCCGTAATTATTTTGCAGAGATTATTCCGAAGTGAAAAGAGGTCAGATGGCCACAATTATTTTCTCCAAAAACTAAAAAAAAAAAGAGTTCTTCTTGTAGATTTTCATTGTCACTATTTAGTTCTCGATTTCGATTTGAATATGAATTTACGTTTTTGTGGGCTTTAGGCATCTATGGCTGTCAATCAATAACCAATAACGAAGTTTCAGAGCTCTTTTACATTCAAAAAAAACCAAATTAATTAAGTTCAAAAAGTAAAACTGGAAAATAAATAAAGGGGCCAAAAAAGTACTAAATGGCAAAGAAAGTGGGGAGGTAACTAGGAGAGGTTTCCTTAAAAAAAAAAAAAAAAAAAAAAAGAGTAAAGAATCTGCGTGGGAGAGGGGATAAAAGTAAATTAGAGATAATAATAATGAAAGATGAAGGGAAAATAAAGACAAGTTAATTAGCCCGTCACCGAGGAAAACACATTCTTTTCGATTGAAAGTGAATGGGCGAACTCGTACGAGATCACAGCAATAAAATTTTCGTTCTTGATTTCAATCTGGAGACCGATTTCGGTCTTGAATTACAAGAAATTAGTGCCATAGGACATGGCCCCTCTCTTGACTTTTTTTTTTTTTTTTTTTTTCCTCCTCCTCCTCTGGAAGCTAAAAGACACATCGGAAGAAAGAATGGATATGATTTTCGGACTTCTCGTTGTTTGTTTAGTAACATTAATGCGTTACCCTAGCCTTCCATTTTTTAGGTGCGACAGACTAGTTCTTGAAGATTTAATTTTTTTAAATCTCAAGAACGAAAATATAAACAAAATAAAAATAACGAGACGAATGAGAGGAAAAGGAAGAAGGGGAGATGAAGGAGAATAGGCGCAGAGGTGCAGGAGCTGGGTTGAAAGGAATTATACGCAGTTAAGGCCATGTTCATAGTTGGCGGAGAAGATAGAGATGTATGTCTTTCCCATCTCTTCTTAATTGTGGCAATTGAATCAAGATTGGGAATTTTTAGGATACTGCCACGGAAGGTTTCATCAAAGGTGAGGCCGTAATGTGAAGTGTGTTCTGATTCAATGAGGTATGGGGAGATGAGATAGTTGTGGTTTGAAGGACTACTGATAGCTGTTGATGCAGAAGGTTATACGTATCTGGGTTTTCACTGACGTAGAAGGTGGAACATAGGTTACAGCGTAAGAAGTAGCTAAGGTTGGAGAAACTGCAGCTGTCACTGTCGGAAGTGGTACGTTTTTTGACTGACAATATGTTCGAAGGCCAGAAACAAAAATAGGACAGATCCTGCACTGGGGTTGATTGTACTTGCCGGGTTTGGGAAAGGGGACTGAATGAATCTATTTCTGGTCAGGATTGTGTTGGGGGGTCTGCGGTAGACAATTTTGGGGCATGAGGGAACGCTCTTTTAGTCTCAGGTGATGCAGTTAGGATAGGATAGGATTCATTAGTTTGAGAAGTTTTTAGAGGACTTGAAGGCTAGGATGGTACTAAATGAGAAGATTGGAGGCGGAGTGGGTTTCGTTGGGAGGTCGGTTGGAGGTTTTGAGATTCTTGGCACGATCCAATTGTTTATGGGTAACATGATTCAGGGTCGATAAAAGATGAGGAGAGAATGGTGAAATGATTTTGGAGTATGTCGTTCGAGAAGCAGGTGCCCAGGACAGCAAGAGAGTATGGAAAAGAGCGTTTGGTGTGGTATGGGTGGGAGCTATTGAAATGGAGATATTGCATGCTGCTGCTACGTGTGATGTGTACGCCAGTGTCCAGTTCAGGAAAGTTGGGTGTTTCCTCGAGGACCATGTGAATTTGATGGGAAATGTGCAGTTGAGGTTTTGCAGTAATATTTTAAGTGATTCTTATCCGTGGGTCCAAATTACGATGTCAATCAATACAGCGAAGCCAGATGAAAAGGTTTCAGAGGTGTCGAATTCAGGTGTTGTCTCTCCAGGCGTCCCATAAAAAGGTCGGCGTAGGATGGGGCCATACGTATGCCCATGGCTGTCCCCTTGACTTGCAGTTAATGATGGTTGTTCATGTGAAGACAAGCCGAGCTAATTAAATCAGAAATGGTGTGCTGGGTTTCCAAAAATTGGGAGGAATGTCGAGATGATGTTCAAGAGCAGCGAGACCATGGATCTGGAGAATATTGGTATACAGTGACGTCACGTCAACTGAAACTAAGATGGTGTCTGGTGGGAGCAGGTCCGAGATAAAATACATAATGGAGAGGAAGTAGTTGGTATCTTTGACATAGGAAGCGACAGTCTGGACGCACGGTTAGAGATGGTGGTCAAGGAAGGCGGAAATCTTCAGTAGGAGAGTAGTACTGGAAACAATGGGTCTGCTCGAGTTACCAAGTTTATGGATTTTGGGAAGTAGGTAAAACTTAAGAGTCCTGAAGTAATTGAGACAGACTAAAAGTACCCAATAAAATAGGATTGCGACAGTCCCACATGAGGTGAATGCGCTTGGAGGAAGGTAACTAATTTAGGAAGGACTGGGTAGGGTCCTCATCGAGGGTGCGATAAAAGTACGATCTGGAAGTTGTTTAAAGGCTTCCGAGCGATAGTCAGAGATCTGGACTACCGTGATGGAACCCTTGTCAGTCTCGCGGATAATAATGGCCGAATTTGAACGAAACTTTTTTTCCTGTTTTTGAGAAAACAATCGAGATCACGTAACTAACAATCTGACCTCGCTTCGCCTTGGAATAATTTTTGAATAATAACAGAGGCGTCCAGGTGTAAGTAACGGTATGTGACATTTATTTTAACGAACTTCTTATACAGTTGGAATAAGTTCATAAATTAGTTAACAGATAACTATTATATTAACAAATCTTTGCTTGAATTATATAAAAGAATGTATATGTCACATACTTGGTTACAATATGTTCTTGAGTATCAATCATCCATCCATTCGTGTAAAATTTAGGCACTTAATATTATTTACAACCGGACGGCTAAATTATTTACGAATTCGTGGAAAAAGGTTTAGCATGAAAGTGAAACGTATATAGGGTTCGGAAATTGTCTCGATTTCTTTTAAAGTGAGAAGTGATAGCGAGTGAATAATGCAGAGCAGTAAAAAGTGACGTTCGTGTTCACAAGCGCACCACTCATAAAACCTAAAATTTGCACACAAAACCATATAATTTTCAATGAATTAACTTTTGATCAAGTGGATACAAAAATTTACAGTAGGCCTATGTCATATTAAGAGATTTGCACGCATAGTTGGATTTAAGCTTAAAAAAAAAAAAAGCAAAGTAAATACACATTGAATTTATCTTTTTCAATCTATTAGTGTTCATGATTTTAGTACGTTCTTTTCTTGTATTCATCGATCATTCTTAATAATAAACTGTGATATAAACAACGGCTATCAAAATATATGTGCCACACATGATCATGACAATCTCGTTCCACTACAAAATGTTTCCCCTGATTCGCATCAAGTTAATAATTATCTAAGACAGTAGATATGAGCTAATGAAAAACAATGAAAATTAGCTATTGACACTAATAAGTACTAACAGAGAAATTCTGAACCTGAGAGAAACAAATCTTTTGTTTTAAACTAAATGGATGAACTACAAAATAACTTACTTAGATATATTATTAAGATGTTTACAACAAGAATCAGACCATCATTATTTGAGGCCTTCCGAATGCTATACAAAACAGCATTTATCAAGTTTTTGCCAAAATTGGACTTACGCGCTTCTAGCTCTCAGCTATAGGAGTAATGAACTAAATATTACAAATGTAGCAAATGAATAATCAGAAATAATAATTAATGTAGAAAATAAATCAGAAATAAGTAATAACGACATAACTCTTTTGTACATAAATACAGGATGCAATAATAAACTCTCACCAGACTTCCAAAAAAACAAATTACTTTCACGTCATAACAGAACTTTGACGTAAATCATAAAAAAAAAAAAAATCAATCTTAGTAATCTACGAAACATTTATGGGACAGATCATACATAGAGCAGTCAATATTTTAAGGAAAAAAAGAAATACTAGATAATGTGAGCGTGACGCACGTAAATTAGCGTTGTTCATTTGAAGATGAAAAATTTCAGATTCACATCTTTTCTTCTTTCTTCGTTCACTGTTACTTGTATATGTGTTTATTTATGCATGCGTTAACGTACACGTCTTAAAAAGGCTGTGTTAGAAATTACTACACACAAGACGCCGATACCAAGTAAGTACTTTCCACACTTGCTAATTAATAATTTACAGAAACCTGATTTATTATGTTTATCAGAAATGCATACAAACCTAACTGATCAAGAAAATATTAGAAGATACAACTATCTTTATTTTTAGACTTCTCTGGATACTTCAGGTGTAGCAATCAATATACATACATGGAACTATTTCCTTTAGAGAAATTGTGTTACACAGAAACATACAGAATCCGCCAAAAAAATGTATACAGCAAAAGAAAAACCTGTGTAAAATACAGACATCAAGGGATGAATACATGTTACCTTTTGACTTCTACAATTACACGAGGAACCTCCACAAACACTTATTACAGCGAACTACTGCTTGGACAATGTTGACCAAAGTGTCCAGTGGGGTTGCCGCGCATGCCGTTTAAATTTCTTCCCGAAGGGCCACCAGTGTACTGTGTGCCAGTTGTCAGGCGTTTTTCAAATGCATGCCTTCACTGTCGTTGAGCTTCAACAGTCCTAAAAGTTTAAATACGATTTTAAATAAAATGGTCTTGCATTTCTCGAACAACAATCGTGTTTGACTGTCCTACCGTTCATGTGTTAATGGTAGGGTTCATATGAGTAACATCTTTTGAGAGAACATCATACTATATATTGCTACTGTAATTCGATCCATTTTCGATAAAAGTCCATAGATAATAGCTGTGAAAATTTTTGGCGGACTCTATAGATGATATTATTATTATTATATGCCATCCAAATCCACTTTTGTAACACTGCTTATAATAGTTAACATATACATTCCATCAAACAATTAACAACACATTTTAAAGGAACTTGAAGAACTAAGCAAACGAACTTCACATCTATTAGCTTATAAAATGATTTTAATCGGCATCCAATACTTTTAGGGGATTCGGACAATGTAAGAAGAACCTTAGAATATTGGACAGACAGAAATAACCTTACATTTATCAATTATAATTAAAGGAAAAAGTCTTTAAAATGGTAATAATCCTTCTGTATCTATTAAAACTAAATAAATATCTGCCTTCGGAAATGAAGTTAAATACGCGAAGTTTTTCGCTACCCTACCGGCTGTGTTGTCAGGTGTATACAAAGGTTAATGTAATATGAAATACGAGCTTTTAATTGTAAATTATGCCGTTTTCGTGGGTACGTACAAGAAAATATGTGAAAATGTACGAATTTATGTTTATTGTGCTTGGTAGATTTACATCCTACCACCTCCGACACTAGCGGGCTTTACAGTCTTGAATTCAACTGTTTTGTGAATGTTAACACAATATGGAAGAAAACAGTTTTCCATAAAAATACAGTATTACAAAATGAGGTTTTACTGACATATCTAACGGAAAGTACATGGACTACAGAATATGTTATTGTGAATAAATATACCAATTCTAGTATCTTATTTAAAACTGATATTGCTTGTTTAATTTACCAATTATTGGATGTGTGTCTTTAACAGGTGATGTTAATGTACGCCAAACCGAGCGGCCGTACCTCAGTTGGCAGAGCGTTGCCTTAGTGATAGGAATACGAAGGTCCTGGAAACGATCCAAGGACGCCCATTCTGAGGTTTTTCCCCAACACCAGACGAATGCCGCGATGGTGCCTACAAACTAGGCCTTGGCCGACTACCTTCCAATATCCTCTCCCCTATCCTATACCGGCCGAGCCTCCTACAGGTCATAAATAAAATTCAAATTAACGTACCCCAAAAATTACATCGATGAAGGGGGTTCAATTTGAATTGAATTTATTTATGGCCTTTGGGCAACTAAGGCTTAGGCCAGCATAGGGAGGGGAAAGGATTCGGGAAGGTATAGTCCAGGGCTTATGTTGATAGTGCCATCCCGGAATTTGCCTGGTGTGACTGAGGAAAAATCCTGGTCAGCAGCTGGGATCGAACCCATGACCTCCCGAATGCTCTACCACTGAGCTACGGCGGCTCGATGAAGGGGGTCCACGACTTATGTAAGTTTCTCTTGTCAGTGTTTAATTCCGGCCGATTTTGAATTATAGAGCAGGCCTCCAAAACAGATTTCTCTAGTCACTGGTAGCATTATGAATTATCCGTGAAGATGCAATTTGCTGATGTTCCGATCTCAAGTATTTAGAATGACCGGATACAGGATTTTCGTAGTTGAAGTTTCTTTCATATTCATTAATTCGTACGTCAAGCAACGCTTGGTTATCCCGATATAAATTTTCCAGCATTTACACCTTACTTTATACAGTCCAGAATTTTGCTTAATGTCTTAGAAGTAACTCTTCTATCTTGCGTATGAATTTTTAAGTGTTTTTGGTGCACACAATGCCGTTCTTGTTGAAAACATTTTACAACTGTCGTGTAAATCCAGGCAAGATGACCCCCCTTGGAAATTTTTCTGGCGATGCCCATGCGCCTGGTGGGTCAGTTTGACCGAAAGGGATTGAAGCGAAGTACTAAAATTATCTGATTATCGATATGTATTTATATCGAACTAAAATGAATAAAGAATTATTTGCTCATTAAGTAACTGCTAATGGACTTTCTGGGGGGGGGGGGGATGATTCACGTACGATCGAGATATCAGTGTCAGTGAACTGAATTCCTTTACGATCAAACACATTTATTGTGAAGACAAAACTTTTCCGGACTTTTTTCTAGTTATTTTCCCAGAGAAGATAATAATAATATTTTAAACTTGTTCAGAAGTGTACAAAACCTGAAACGAAAGTAATTACTATTATCTTAGTAGCTTAGTACCTTTATCTGTAAAGTAATTACTATCAAAATCATATTTATGCATAGAAGTCATAAAACTTCTACAATCAAAGGGAAAACTTGCAGAAAGGAGACTGCGAGCTTTTCATCTAAACTATTCAAACATGTAGAATTTTATTTAAGGCCTTTAGGCATCAAAGGCTCAGGCCGGGATAGGGGAGGGGAAAGGATTCGGGAAGGTGTCGGCCAGGGCCTATGTTGAAAGTTCGATCCCAGCATTTTCCTGGTTTGACTGAGGAAAAACCTCAGTCAGCATGGTCGGTCGCTGGGATCGAACCTACGATCTCCCGAATGCTACAACAACGCTCTACCACTGAGCTACGGCGGCTTGGTATATTCAAACTGTATTTTACCTAGTTAAATAACTGTAGGTGTTGTATCTCAGACACTGTGTGGGTACCCGAAATTTCGGGAAGAGTATCAGGAAAAAAAAAAACCGTTCAGGAAGATCGGTACCGATTTTCGGGAATTCCCCAAAGGTCGGGCCCGACAAGAAAATTTTTACTTCTTACACATCCTTACTTACATGTCCAAAAAAACGTACTGTAATGGAGAGAAAAAAAATCTTAATACTACATTGGTGAACACCTGAGTGTGAAATATCCAAACAGAATGGAATACAAGCAACTGCTGTATGACCAACGGTTGATTGGATCTATTATTCACGTCAGCTAATCAATAAAATAAACAACTTGACAATGTCCGTTCGCTCTGTTGTGAGAGGGAAACAAATAATAATAGTAATGACCGGAGTGGAGCCATGGTGATGCTGGTTTCGTAAATGAGAGGTCCTTGGATCGAATCCCGGGGCCATTCCGACAAGATTTGTCAGGCTTTCTTCAGTCTCAACAGGGGTGTGTTGAGACGGTACTTTAAATGGGGTCTGGGAGTACACTAAGCAAATAATGCGAATGTGTGCTGATTGTCACAGTATCTTTTATCGCGGATTTATCTGGACTCACCAGTGTGTAATTGCCATACACCTGACATCAGCAGCTTTGGACTGCCAGACGTCCAGAAAAAAAAATATGTATATACGGTATATATTCAGGAAGACTGAAGGAGAGGAGAAATATTCATCTTCGAGTTGTACACAATAAATTTTGTCCAAATTATTTGGAAAGCATATTGATACATGATTTGGGAAATGTGCACTGATACATTGTTGTAAGATATGGTACTGTTTTCTTCAATGTTCCCAACGTCTCAAAGATCGATACGTTTTATTAAACACTACGTAAAATACACATGCCTTTCCCACTAACAATAAACCACACGTTAGTAAGCTTACAATAAAAATAGGATATATTTTACTGAACTTCCTTTGTAAAATCAACGTAAGAAGAAAAAACGGATACTTATACAATAATATCTTTTTTCTGCCAGTAGCATGAATTTGGGATCTAACGTAAAATAAAATAATTTTAAAAATGGATAATAAAGAGTTATATCAAACTAAAATAAACACTAACCTTTCGCAACATTGAAATCTGTGCCGAGAAAATCGTCGATATCTGAAAAAGTGACGGAATTCAAGAATAATAAAAGCAAGACAGCTACACCATCTCAACAATTCAACTTATTAAATGAAATAAAAGACATAGTAGATTGGTACAAAATAAATTTAAATTTATTTGACAGACTTTAGGAACTTAGGCTCAGGCCGGATGGATGATTATGATGGGAGAATTGGTGGAGGAAACGGGACCACCCCGAGAAAACCCACGCACACGGTGTTCGTCCACCACAAAGCCCACATGGCATGAGCAGGGATCGATCCGACGATCCCTAACACCAGAGGTGAGCGCTCTACCAACTGAGCCACCGCGACCCCGTTAAAAGAACTTAAGTTTTAAAATCTTTTCACTACACATTTCCATTGAGATCGACACATTATATTTTAGAAATAACTGATAACCGCAAATAGAGTGAATTCAATATATTGTAGGACACTTCTAATGACATCAGATCGTAAAGAATTCCTTCGGTGTTTATATGATTCTTCAAAGATTTATTCTTTGTAACGTTTTAAACTAACGTGGTTGTCTTGCATTTGTACTTTACTGTACTTAGATTTTTCCGCACAAGTCAAGAGAAGAGAGAATCAAGCAGGAAAACACGCTGCCTCAAGTTGTAATCTATGCTTTTATTAAGCACATGCTGCACGCCCGGAAGTTGGTTTGTGTGGGATACATGTAAAGGCACATAAATTAATTCAAAATCACGAGTTACCGTTTCCGTCATTAGGTGACGTGAGCTGTTGCACATATTAAAACGAGTAACATGAATTGCAGTTATACCACGGCGTCTAAAGCAGAAATCTCAGATTGGTGTTCGGACGCTGAATTTCAGATGGGGAAAGGTACAAGTATTATTCATCTACTACATCAAAAAGGTAATATAACATCTTTTTCTCATCAAAAATCTTGAAAAAGAAAACAAGTCTACAACATAAGAATGTGATTAGTATTATTATTAAAATTCTTTTTTAATTACGTTTCAAACTTGGCTAAATCCTTTAATGGACATCAGGCACGAATTAGTATTAAATAATTTTACACAAGTATCTTTTGTGCTCAACGAAATTTGAAATTGAAAAAAAAAAAAAAAAACTGTCACAAGACTGACCAGGTCTTGAATCCCAATGAATGCTGTACCAGCACGTTCTACTGCAAGCAGAACTTCGAGTACTGACCAAGTTTTCTATTTATCATTATGATTAAATTCAATTTCCACTTAAACAAATAAAATAAAATAAATATATAAAATGGTATAACATACAGCCTAAACCTTCTATAACTGGAACACTGATCGGCTGAAAGTAACTCACTCAATGAGTCAAAAATTGATGAATTAAAAGTTATGGTTCGAAAAATATGGTTCTTTCCTCTTACCTTAATTTCACGTAAGTGATTGCAACTTCAAAATTCCGACCAACAAGACGAACTTTGGTGACAAACTCGAAAATAGCTTCTTATACTACGAAATTAAAATAAATGAGGAAAAAAAAGCGACAAATTTACTGTAGTCAGAAATAAAATTTGTGTTTGATATTAAACGAGACGTTTTCAATAGATATTTGCTTTAATATTTTTCTGAAATCGTCTGCAGATAAATCCTAACGCTACTAAAGAATATAGCATATTAGTACTTACTTATTTTAGTTTTTTCTTGTAGCAATTTGCCCAATAGATGGTGTAGACTCTGCGTCATCTTCCCATCCTTAGGCATCTGTTTCAGGTGGGGTAACTTCTCGAGCAATTTAGTTAATGTCTGAGGGTTTAGAGCCGTTTTATTCTTCGCCATGGTCCCTACTAGCTTTTGCACTAAATTAGTAATTATTTCCGACTTCTGTGCAAGATTTGGCGGAATATTTGCTGCTGGTGATGAGCCGGCGTTTGTTATTGTAGGAACACTTCCTGTTGGAAAGACCGGAAGTGATGTGACAGGAACTGGCATTTGTGGAAGTCGAATACTTGGCACAAACTGCATCGCAGGATTGGGAGGCAACATAATCTTCGGTACCATATTTTGGAAACGAGTTTGGTCTGGAACCATTCCATGTGGTAAAAATGGCGTTTGTCCACCCGTACTACTGCTCATGATCGGCTGCATCAATGATGGAGTAACCATTGGAGCACTTCCGGGAAATAATGGTTGTACAAAAGACGGGGCGTTTTGGAAAGTTGGCTGAGACGAAGTTAGCACCTGTAGATTTGCTGTAGACGTATTTTCTGTAAAAGAAAAAAGAAAAATGCTATACTGATAACAACTGAGGTATAAACACAGCATCCATATTCAGAATAACCAATGTAGGAAATTTAATCAGAAGCATAAAGTAAATTATATTTGGAACGTTTAGGTTCATTATTTTGCTGTAAATTTCATAACTTGGGAAGAATGTTTGATTTTTTTTAGCTTACTGTAACATCTTTGTGCGTAACTAATTTAATTATTTTTTCATATTTAATTAAACATTCGTTTTTATAATGCATTTTTATAGATTCACTCTCCTCAAGGCTTATGATTATTTATAAATCCTAAGTAAGACGCTCAGGACCTTTGGAAAAGAACAACAAATGAAAGCAAACTCTACCGTAGAAAATTGGAAGCCTTTTAAATGTGGACATGCACAAGAATTGGAAAAAAAAAAATCAGTTTGATAGAGAAGATGCGAAATGAAGAAGTGCTTAAGAAAGTAGGCGAGAGTCGAATTATGCTGGAGACTATCAAGAAAAAGAGAAACTGGTTGGGACATTGGATGCGCAGATTGTATACTGAGGGATGCAACTGAAGAGGGAAAGAGAGGAAGAGAAAGAAGAAAAATCCAACTCCTTGACAATAATAAGGAAGGTATGATGAGATGAAAAAGAAAGCTCAAAATCGGGATGAATGGAGAGGGCCTGGCTTACATTGAAGGACCTGTCGCTGTCGGCAAAACACCGATGATGATTCTACACCTGGTACAACTTGCCAAAACATTCACGTGGATTTCTTGTACGAAGCAGTTTCAGTGTACTTTAATAGACAGTTGCCAGAACGTATGTAATCGCTCATTACAATTTATCCCTCAAACGAAGAAAATCAAAAGAAATGTACGAACTTCCCAGTACTGGTACCACGGGAAAATTAGAAAACTGAAGAACTTTCGAGGAACGTGGAAACCTTGTGCACAGTGTCACAGATAGCATGTGTTAGCGAAACTTAATTTCTGTCCGTTTATAGTTACTCAAGCTCCAAGAAAAAAAAAAAAAAAAAAGTTAGTATCACCGCTGTGAGTATCGCTCGAAACTGTTTTTTCCTACTCATTGCACATCTAGAATCAGCTACATTGGCACAAACGCCGAAGGTATACTTAGTACGTGCTTTTATTTGCTTTTAATAAACCAGCGCTGTGCACAAACACAAATTCATAAAAATATCTACATGCAATCTACAAAGGTCTAGCAACATCCAGAAGTTCAAGATTTGATCAGCTTGCCACAGAATACAAAGACCTGTTTCTTCGACTTTCCATGATCTCTTTTTGTGTATGTGTGTGTTTGTGTATATACACCCTCCATTCCGAAAGAAACCGAACGTTTGAAAACAAATAGTACCACTAGTGCCATCTGTTGTAATATTTTACCGGTAGATGGCGTAGTCCCTCATTGACAACTGGTATAAATGTCATGACATTTGGATGCACGGCAACAAAGTTATTGCGTTTCAACTGTCAGTGTGTTGTGTACATCGGTCGGAAAATGAGTTTCAAACAACGAGCTGCAATTGAGTTTTGTGTTAAACTGGGTAAACCTTTTACTGAAACGCACCAAATGCTACAAAATGCATATGGTGATGAGTGTCTATCCCGTACGCAAGTTTACGAGTGGTTCAGGCGATTCAAATCGGGTAGAGAGACGCTGGATGATGACGAAAGATCAGGCCGTCCCAGAACCGGATTATCGGAAGAAAACATCGAAAAAGTGCGTGAATTCATCAAACATAACAAAAAAGCGTCGGTGAAAGTTATTGAAATGGAATTAGGCATTCCTCAAACAACCGCATACCGCATTTTGACCGAAGTTTTGGGCCTTAAGAAGGTTAATTCGCGGTTTGTACCACACAAACTCACCGAAGACCAAAACGTTGATCGAATTGCGCATTGCAAAGACATTGTTAAAAGTGCTCGGCAGGATCGAAACTTCTTGAAATCGATTGTAACTGGTGACGAGACGTGGTGTTTTGAATATGAGCCCGAAACAAAGCGGCAAAGTGCTGAATGGAGAGCGCCGGATGAAGGACCACCCAAAAAAAGTCGCTTGGTGAAGTCAAAAGTTAAGGTGATGCTGATTTGTTTTTACGATTCAAAAGGAATTATCCACAAAGAATTTGTTCAGCCCGGCCAGACAGTCACTGGAGAGTTTTACTTGGGCGTCATGAAGCGTTTGCTGGCAAGAATTCGTCGTATTCGGCCCGAATATCGAGAAATCGACAGTTGGACTCTTTTGGACGATAATGCACCATCACATCGTTCGCGACTTGTAACTGAATTTTTGGTCAAAAATCACATTATTCTTTTGCATCATCCGCCCTATTCACCAGATCTCGCTCCGTGCGATTTCTATCTGTTCCCGAAACTGCATTTGGCGATGAAAGGAAAGTGGCACGCATCGATTGAAGCCATTGAGAAGGCGACGACCGCCGTCCTAAAGACCATTCCAATAAAGGACATGGAGAAGTCGTTTGACAACTTGTTGGAGCGTGCAAATATGTGTATCGATGCAGAAGGGGAATACATTGATTAATAAAAATGATTTGTTCCAAAATGTACATTGTTTTTTGTTTTTTTAAAACGTTCGGTTTCTTTTGGAATGGAGGGTGTATATATATATAAATAAATCACAGCCATATTCAATCCACTAGTGGATGAGGCCTCTCCCCGAAGGGAGGAGTTGGTCTACTGCTCCCACGCTGACCAGACGGGTTATATATATATATAATAAATCACAGCCATATTCAATCCACTAGTGGATGAGGCCTCTCCCCGAAGGGAGGAGTTGGTCTACTGCTCCCACGCTGACCAGACGGGTTGGGAGAGGATCTATATATATATATATATATATATAGACCGCCCTAGCCGAGCTGGTCTACCGGTTCCCGTAAGATCACCGAAGTCAAGCAGCTCTGGGTCTGGTCAGTGCCTGGACGGGTGACCGTTGCAGTACTCAAGATGGTGTTGCCTGTGCGGCGTCCACCCAGCGTCGTGAGGCCAATTGGGGAGTTACCTGAATAAAGAGGTAGCGATCACAGTTG